>JAEIFV010000468.1:0-250126 GCA_018904265.1 Lordiphosa collinella
CTATTTGAACCAAGCAGGCCACCACCACACCGCCCCTTATCATCATAATCAGTTAAATTTTCTGACTGGAGGCAATCAACAAGAAATCCAACAGTGCAAATGGGGATTATTGTGGACCACTGAAATGTTTCCCTAAATGGAAAACTACTGAACATAAATATGGACATGGACGTAGCGGATGCGTTACCTTTTAAAAGGGAGCTTAATTTTGTAAATTATTAAATTAGAAATGGGGCAAAAAGAAATCGGAGGTGGTCAAATCAAGTACTTTTGCCACCCCAAACATGCATTTAAAGAATGTTCTTAGAAGACCATTATAGCTGGGGATCCTAGAAAATGCAAACTCTTTCAAAATGGATACATCTCACAGGGAGACATGCATTGGGGAATCGCAGAGTAGCTACGAGCGGCTAATTTTAAAGAAGTTTCACTAAGACTTTGAAAAGAGAAACTACTTCATAGACATCTGCACAGTCGACCAAATTTTTACCATGTTCAAGGCTAGAAAAGAGATTCTTGATCTAAACTTTGTCCCTGATATAACAAACAGGCTCACTATGCAATCTCAGAGAAAGAGAAAAAATTGTACACTTCATCGGTGTCTGCCCCATTTTGAAGAAGCTAAGTTTGCTCTATTTTGGTAACGCAGAGCTACAATAACATGAGACACTTAAATTTCCTAATGCGAAAACTGATATCATGGGAAGACCTATGAACTTAGGTGTATGTGACTGCGTATCAAAGGATTTGAGTAGCAGACACATAGTCGATACAGTTAAATTTCTTTTTTAAGATTTAGTCTATTTCCAAAATGTAACTAGTAATTTAACAAAAAATTTTAAATAAAGTAAACTAATACTGATAAAACTTACTTAAATGGCATGGGGCAATGGTAGCGTGTGCTCGCAGCAGTAAGGTGAGTTGAAGAAGAAACTACATATCTGGACAACATGCCTGATGCCGCTTAGAAACTGGAACTTGACAGCACGCTCGTAGAAGAAAATATGATACGGAGGTCGCGTTGACCTGACTGTAATAGTCATCCCGTTGGGTAAAGGTAACTTTCATAATATCTAAATCGCATCGGCAAAAGCGCCGAATTGCCCTCGAGCAAAAGAGTCTGCCAATTAAAGTCCAGGAGCAATGGATGGCGACAGGCAAAGTCGTCAAACAGCTGTAAGCAAGACACGATCCGTCGAATTTGTACGTTAGGCAATTAATTGGCGATAGTTTTCACTAGAAGAAAAGAGTATGCGCTTGCTGTTAGCTGAGGGTATGCGACTTGCCGACGCGTCGGCACCGTCTGTTCACAAACGAAGAACACGAGTTTTCCCAGACTCATGGAAAGCTGCCAAAGTGATTCCAATTTCTAAACTTCATGTCTAGGCCAATATCCGTACATCTGTTCTTATCAAAGGTTATTGAGCATCTGATGGCGACGCAAATGAATGACTTCATGACCAAAATGGACTTTGAACGACAAGCAATCAGGATTTCGTACAACAAGAACCTGCACCACGGCAATTCTGAAGGTGACAGAAGACATTCGGAAACAAGCTGACAATTCTATTAGACTATAGTAAAGCGTTTGACTCCGTCAACCACGAATTACTTTGCACTAAATTAAGCCGAATGTATTGTTTTTCTAGAACTGCTGTGAGACTTATACAATCGTACCTTTGTAATCGACGTCAACAAGTTGCCACACAGACTGCCTTTTCATCACACCTAGTCCTGAAACGTGGAGTCCCACTGGGATCAATCTTAGGACCGCTACTGTTTTCTGTATATGTTAATGACTTGTCATCTGTCCTGTCTATTTGTGAAGTCCATATGAATGCCGATGGTGTCCAACTACATGTCAGTCGTCCCATAAGCAGTTTGTTCCTATAGTATTGTAACAATGACCTCATTAAAGTCAATGATTGGCCAACGAAATGGCCTTTGCCTGAATCCAGCCAAACCGAAATGCTTGGTTATAGGTAACAAAATAGTTAAAACTGATAGCTTGCCAAAACTTGAAATTGATAACTCGCCAATTAATTATGTAGTACGGGCAAGCAACTAAGGCCTCATTTTCAACCAAACATTAACTTGGAATGATCACATTAATGTAGTATTTACGGACTTCTCAGACAACTTTATGTTACCAAGAACTTCATTTCCAACTAAATTAAGACTTTTGATTGCTATTTGTTTTGGCTGGGCTAAAATCAAGAGCTAAGAAAGGGAACTAATGGTGTCTTACGTTCTCAAGCTCGTATTCTCCGCTTAGTTTTAATAAATAGGTATTTGCTTGATAGTGCGTCAGCGTTGAAGCTCACATATGAGATGTTCCCGGGAGGCCGTCGAAAATAGTCAAAATCTTTGTTGATTTCTGTTGATTATTGAATTATAATCAATGCTTGACCTTAAAACGGCTAACAACCACGCTAATTTTCGAAAACGAATTCCAAGAAATCATTTGAATGGCTTTAAAACCCTTATATACATTCCCTAAATATGTGTAGTTGACTTGCTTCATGTCTTTGGCTTAGGAAACAATGAAACATTCGATTGATTCTTTTGTGAACAGGCCTATAATGCCATCGAAATATCAGATTGCTTCGTAACGCTAAATATCAAGGCTGCAAATCTCCACAATTCTTCAGAAGATTCGGTCTGGAGGTTCGAACCCGTCGTGAAATATTCCTCAAGTTATTGAACCTGAGGTTTGGTTCGAACCTCGATTTATTATATCTGAATTCTTTTAATCATTTTTGATTTTAGATTCTATTAATGGGAGTTGGGCCGGAAAAAAATTTTTTTGCTTTTTTTTAATAGCTCAGATATTCAAAAATTTTTAAATATTTTCCCAAAAGGATTTTCGAAAACTCGAATGAGTTTAGGAGATATAGCCCTTTTAGTGACTTAAGGTGACCCAAATGTCCCAGCAACTGCAAACTTAAAAACGAGCTTTCTCGAAACCACGTTTTTAAAAATGGCGGCCTCAATTCAGCCAAAACTGCTCGAGCGATTTTGTTTAGTAGTATGTATGTAGTATTATTTATTTCTATTTTCAATTTTGTTTTTTTTTTATAAAGTAGTATAAAAATTTTAAGTTTATTTTAACGTTTTACGAGTTTGAATTTAATTTTAACAAAAAACGACTCCTGTTTAAATACGAGCCTGTGTAACAGCCAAGGTTTAACAATTTAACAAAGTTAACAAATAGAGATGATACTACCGAAACCGTATCATATTCATAAAACGTAGTTGAATAGATAATAAAATAGGGGCTCTGGCAGTTAGACGTTAGCCTAGCAAATGTGACTATGCTTTCCTGGTTTCCAGATCACGTATCGTCGTAGTCCATATGGAAGCTTCGACGATATTGGAGGCTCTCCGCAAGTAGGCAGTAAGGGAGCGCCAATTGCTTCCGTTGAGCAGTGCGTGTGACTCTGGCGCGACAGTGTTGATTTTCCCAAGTGCAAAACCCTAAGTTCTTTCAGTATGGGGCACCGAGCAAGAAAGTGTTCAGTGCCTCTCTCCGGTATTGCAGAGTGTGTACTGGCTGGGCGTGGTACTATACGGGGTGTAGTTTAGGTTCATCAGTTCTGTTCTCGCTCGGAAAATAACGGATATGGCTGCTGCTTCGATGTCATCTTGGAAGTAGTTCCTAGTCGAAAGGTTATACGGCAGTTGGCTGTAGGTGATGCGGGACTGACTAGCTCTAGCTTCTGCTTCGAAACTGGCCCTCTCTCTGTTGTCAATACTTCGTAGAAGCTGACCTTGCCAAACGCTCCATGTGTTGTAATCGCTCAGATTGCATTCGATGTTGTGTTCCAGTGCCATGGATTCCCAAGTGCGGAAAAACTGCGTTTTGGTCTGAGTCCTAACCCTTGGGAGACATGGGGCATCTGTTTCAAAGTTTCATTAACGTGTCAAAATGATTTTGCATTGTTGCCTGTTATCACTAGCTAGAAAATACCCAAAAATTATATGATTAAAGGAACCTTGGGTTTTTTTACAGCTTAATATCAACGTTTGGGTTAAAACCCTTTTTGATTCTTTATGTTTTACCCCCTTGGTTTAAAATTAAAAATTTTTTTTTGTATAATAAAATAATTTATATTTATTTAACTTGCTTCTTTCTTTTTTTTTATTATTTTTCCTGGTGTTTTTAAATTTTTTTTTTTTGTTTTGCTTGTTTTTCCATATCTTTTTTTAAATCTCCTTTTTCCCCACCTTAGATTTTTTTTACTTTTTTTTCAACCCCCCCTCAACCAAGATTATTTTCAGATGTTTTTGTTTAGAAACTACAAAAAAAACAAAAAAAATATTTTTTGTTTTTTAAATTTGTTTTTGTTTTTTAATGGTATTGGCTGGTTTGTGTATAGGTTGGCTTGCCAAAAAACTCCCCACAAAATACGAGAGGCTTGAAACCAACCGAAAGAGATTTCTAGGACACCGAGAATTGGTTTTGGGTTGGAATTTGGTTGGAAGAGATGTCTGGGATACCGCCGAATATACTGCTAGTCCTAACCCTTCATCTGTTTCGGTTTTATTCGTGTAGATTTTGATGTTGCCTGTTATCAGTAGCCTGGAATTACCCAAAATATATAATTAATCAGGAAAAAAGTGTTCTGCGGACTGCTTCCATATGCGAACTTTACCGCGTATACTATTTTTGTAGATTTGCAACTCGCAGAAGTTTTACCTCATTCAGGGTACAATTCTGATCAAAAATCCAGAAGTGCTAGATCATGTTTTAAATGTTAACTTACAGGATTAGCTGCAGACTAGAATTACTTATAGCAGAGATGGGCAACGCATATCCCGCCTGGTCCTCGACGCCCGGCCCGTTAAAAATACCGGTTGCGATGCAAATAAATTTGTGTTTCCCAACAACAACTGCATGTATGAGGACTGCGAGATGAGAAATGAAGACAATAACTTTCGCCTACCTTAAACTCTTAGGTCAGAGTTGAGGAAAAATCAATTGTCCAGGCTCAACATTGTCCAGAACTAGCCTTACTTATGATTTTCTATTGGTAGAGGTCAGTTTTCACTAGCCGCCCCTCTAAACGAACATTCTGGGTCTTAGTTCCGCCTCTGGCTGCCCTGTCTGCTGCTGTCTGTCGCCTGTTTTTTTTTGTGTTTTTGTTTTTTTTTTTTGTTTGTGGCCACTTAAATTGTCTCCCCAGTTGTTGTTCGAATGGGGCTTTGTATGCTAATATGATGATGTTGGATGCTGTGCTTTAAATGAGCATTAAATAAATTTGCAAAATTACGTTGACAAATAAACAGACAGTCCCAGTCCCACCCCCCAACAACCATCCATTTATGGCACTCAATTTGATTAGATTTCATCATAATTAAGCAGCAGCATGTGAAAAATTTCCACTGCAACTTGAGTTTGATTTATTGTCCCGTACTCCAATGTCATTCGGTTCCCCAGAATCAATCACACTCCTTTTTACACATTTCTCAAGCATTTCTTGTTTATTGAAACTTTATCCGGTTTATATAGAATAGGTAGATATATTTATATGTATGTATCGTAGTATGTATGCAGCCTGGTTTTGTTTGTTTACTAAACTAAAAATTAAAATTGATCACAAAATGAAATTAGGAATTAAATTATATAAATCACAGGACAAGTCCCAATACATAGTACATAATCAATTTATTTTTTGTTAAACTTCTATAAACTTAGGAAGGAACAATAATTTTGATTCAACTCAAACAGAGAAAGTTCAAACGGAAAATCACGTTAGCTGGCTGCTTTGGCTAAGCTTAAATATTATAGTAAATCCCTTTTACCTTTCTCTTTTCTTATTTTTGGTAAGCACATTTAGAGAGCGCCAAGCTAACAAATTTCAAAAATTTCTATATAAGCTATATAAGTATATAAATATAAGGTGCTTTAGTATGTATGCTGTGGGTAAGTAGAGCTCTACTGCCTCACTTCTCTGGAATGGGTCGCAGTGTGGCGATATCAACTTTCTGACTGGCCGGCACCAGCGCGGTCTCCAGTTCGGGTATTTCCAAGTCGGGTATGGGATCACGCCAATAATTGAAATTCGAAAACTCTGCAGCGGCCTCATCATGCTTAACGGGTGGAAACAATTGATCCACAATATAGGTCATGCTGCAGTACCTGAAAAAGAAAAAAAAACAAAAGAAGAATTGAGATTAGATTTCAGAATATTCAAAGGGTCCAACAGCACAGAAAAAATAACAATTTATGTGGGAGTACGTTATGATTTACAGAGTCAAAATCATCTTGATAAAGATGATGGAATTGACTAAAAATTGGTTGTCAAAAATGCTGTAATTGGAATGTAATAATGAGATCGAACAGCTTAGGTATAGTTTTACCAGTTAAGTTTACAGATTTCTTTTTATTTGGTTGTATTAAACGTGGATTCTTTTTTCCCATTAATGTTTAAAAGGGTTTCGTGAAGTTGGGCAAATGTATAAAAGAGAGTAGGAAACATTTCCGTGACTATAAAGTATATCAGGCATGTTCCCGCTTCCGAGTGGAATGAAAAAGTAAAACTATCGCAATTTCGAATCGTTTTCATTTTGGTGTTCCCGTTTCCGAGTGAAATAGAAATCGATTGTCTTTCCGAATGAATGTTCGAATCGTTATCGAGCTTAATTCAGCCATAAGGCAGCCTTAGCAATTTCGATCAGCACTGAGCATGCTCTGATTCGGAATTGCGAACAGCTCGGTTTCATTTCGATCGTTTTTCTTTCGTCTGCATGCAATTTCTGATGTACAAGCATACAAAAAAATGATTTTAAATAAAATTGTACCCACGATATATCAATGAAAAACCTCTAAACCTTTACAATATTAGACATGCTACAATAAAACTATTTGCAAGATGAAAAGAATCACCGTTGCCAAGAAAATTGTCATTTACTTTTTATTCCACTAACTCTTAGGAACAACTTTTGAAACCGAGTAACTTGATCGTTTTTCGGAAACGAAAACAGCTACCAATTCCGATTCTGATCTGATTGAAGTCGGAAACGGGAACAGGCCTGTATAAATTTCTGAACAGCTTCAAAAGACGAGTTGATTATAGCCATGCCCCTCTGTCTGTCTATAGCAGCGATGTCCAAAATTTGAAAAGGCAGCCACGCGTGGTTGGCAAGCCCGCTTTCATTGTGTGAGTTTGGACACCACTGGTCTATAGGAAGTTTGTTTTGGATTGTAAAAATTTTCTCCCCTCCCTGAATTTAGAACTTCGCGACGTAATAGATATTACCTTAGGTTTAAAATCTATCTATTCTGAATCGCACAATAAGATCCGATTAAAAACACCGAGTTTATACAAGAAACAATTTTGCTTGTCGGAGCGGGCATTCATTCATACATTCGGTGAAAAAGTTAATGAAAACAGGCGTAATCAAGGGCATGGTGAAACTAACAAGGTGAAGCCGTGCAAGACAAAGGTCTTTATGTTTGTAGGGTCAGAGCATGGTTCAACTAACACGGTATGGCGGTGAGCTTTTTTTTGAGTACTGAGCTTTTGCACTAAGACTCCGCAAACCACAAACCATTTACGTACTTTTTAAGTACTTTGCTGAGGGCGCATACTGGGAGCGCCTTACCTCACTGGTTGTACCAGTTGTGGGCCAGTGCCATGGTATAATAATACCAGGTACGGCGGAGAGCTTTTTTTTTTACTTTTGCTTTTGCACCAAGACTACGAAAAGGACAAACGTTTTGCGTACTTTTTAAGTACTTTGCTGAGGGCGCATACTGGGAGCGCTTTACCTCGTTTATTGTACCATGGCCATTGCGTTGTGAATGCTAGAAGCGGTACACAATACACAACCAGTGGCAAACACATGTTCTGCTGACTCTTTCTATCACACAGGCATATTGAGAGCCTGGCCCTTAGCATGGTCTGACGGCTTCACCTAGTTAATTCCACCATAATCAAGGCAAAAACCAATATAATCTCTAAGATGAGTAACGCCATACGATTTTTTTGCACACGATTGTTTCGTGCTGGCTCTAGAGCAGTGATCCCCAGCCATGCCCCGGGGGGCCGAACACATTCGACGATTCAAGCCGAATGCGTGCCGAAGCAAAGCCTCAAAGTGTGTTAGAGAGAGACAGAGAGAGGCAGAGAGCCTCTCTTCTTGGGGAACCCTGCTCTAGAGCCAGCCGCTCTTTTGTACGACAGCCGATGACTGTATGGGTGCACCAGAGAACTGAAACGAGCCGCCAGGAGTACAATCGCTCAGCGCTCAAGGCTTGTCTGACTCGAGTATTGCCCTTACTCATACTCAAGTTGAGTCAGCGCTTCGGCCGCGAGTTGACGCAAAGCCCCTTGTTACAAAATAGAAGTTCTGCTGTGAGCCGTCATGAGTAAAGTTCGTTCGGTACAAATACTCGCGATTACTCCTAGCTTCGGCCGCGAATCACCGAGAGTACTTGTTGCCAAAGTCAAAGATCTGCTGAGATCTCTTACGATTAACGCTTGTACACAATTACACACAAAAGAGCAAAAGAGATAGCATGATGGCCTATTTTTTGCATTTGTATTTTTCATACGCTTTCTCTTTCCTTCCAAAAGACAACAAGAATTGCATAAGAGGCTTGTCGAAGCTCGCCGTCAACCAGCAGAGTACTTACGAGTAAATTATGTTGCGCGTACGAGTAAAAAAGAGTGGAGTGTCGAAAAGGCTTGGCCATTGCTGGCAAAAGGCTTATTTTGACTCGTGTTATGAAAAGCTTGTTCATATTATTACTCGTACGAAACAAAAAGCTTAATCGTTCTGACTCAATGTGCTTGCGATCATTTCGAGTGTGTCGAACCAAGGCGACGAGTCCAACCAAGCCAAGTAAACGCACGAGTGTAATCGAACATTAGACGCTTGTTGCATGTCTCTGGTGCGTACAAATACGGGGTTTTGGAAAATTCCACCCGGAAAAGTCGGAAATGTGTAAAATTGTATTTTTCATCCAATTGACTTGAAATTCGGATTGTAAGGTTAGTAAAACGAAAACGGTAATGATAACGGTATCGATAACGAAATCAATAAAGATGACGATAACATCATCGATAACAATAGCGATCGATAACGAAATCAATGGGCGCATTCAGCAGATAAATCCGATTTACGATTACTGATTTACGACTTGCAATTTCTGATGATTCTCTGTTGAATGACACTGAATGCTTAGTTTGGGTTATTCTCTCACAATTTTTAAGGGCTTTTAACGCTGTAAGTGCGGCAGTTCATTGTTAATTTTGGCGTTAACAGTTGGCCGAACAGTCGATAAACTGTCTCACCAATCATGATTACCAAATTTATCAGTCGCAATCGGAAATCACTGTATTCAACGCTTAAAATCAGCATTCAAAAATCAGTAATCGGAAATCGGATCTATCTGCTGAATACGCCCAACTACTATAACGATATCGATGACTAAATCAATAACGATAACGGATATATGTGAAACTCCCAGGTCGGAAAAGAAAAACCAATGTTGATACTGATTTATCTGTTTTAATAGATTTACTGATCCAGCGATGACGGCGGGGTAGCGAAAAACGCCAGGCTATAGGCTATATGCTAGTTTTCATAGAATTTTCTTTAAGAAAACATTGTAAGGCGGAAAGTTTATCCTACGGGGTTCGGTATTTGTTAAGGTTGAAGTCGGGCTGGTAAGGGATTCAACTTCAATTTTAAGTTGAGCTGTAAATTTTGTTTCTGAATCGGCATTGGATTGAAAGGAAAGTCGAAAATGGGGACGGAAACGGATCGAAATTATCTTCCCTCTAGTTTAAAAATTTTGTAATTGGAGATTCGCAATTAACTTTATTTCTTTGGCAAACATTTTGGTATGTGTTGTAAATTCTAATGGGGGACACTTTTGGCAATATTTGATCAAAATATTTATCTGTGGGACCCTATGCTTACTGAAACTAGTCTGGCAACACCAAACATCAACACCAAGCAACACCAAATATTAACAAACCCTCGGTATGTTGTTTAACTTCATAATTTTAAAAATATTTGGCAGTAAAAACATAATTTGAGCTGTTTAAGGGGATCAAGTGTTGCCAAATCTTTAGAATTTTTGTTAACACTTGGCACTTCAATAAAGTGCTGCCACTGTCTTTTAAATTGAATCAAGTAGCAGCACTTTTAGGATTAAAAAGCCAAATTTTCGGTTTTTCAAATTGTGGAAATCATAAAATTGATAAATTTTCCTCTCATTTAACCTCGAACTCATGCCACATGCCGTAAATAAAACATTTCCAAACAAACAAAAATTTTTATTGTATATCAATAAAAAAAAAAACGAAACACGCTTCTTAGCATAAGTTGTCCAGGTACCGTGCGTAACGCTGGTTCATTTTGTTATTCCTTAGGTCTACAAATCAGAATACTTTTCATATATCTTAAACTGGGTCTTAGATCTTATCACAATTTCAGTTTATAGCTGCTGCAGCACAACCTTTTTTTTCACTTAAAGCTAGTTGGTAGGCTTAAACCAATTGGTTGGTGAGTACAATAGCACTTCATTCTTGGCCGAAACACGGCTGGGCATAATAATTCCCTCATCATCATCCTCCTCTGCATCGTCATCGGCAAAGGTGTCATCGAAATCGGCATCCTGGTCCGGCTGCACATCGTACTCATCGCTGAATTGCAGCTCATCTTCCAATTCCTCATCGTCGAATATATCCGTGCGATACTCGTACTCATCGTGATGCATCAGCAGTGGAAAGTACTCGTCCACTTCAAGCGACTGATTGATGTAGCCACTGTATAAATTTAACAATCAAAATGCTTGAATAGGGAATTTTTGGCACTCGATTGGATTGGTTGGTTGGATTGGGTGCAGTTCGTGATATACACACAGACATAGCCTAGCATAGATTCCTAGCATCGTTACATAATGAAGTTAATACGAGGTGGCGTTATACCAAAATGTGGCATGAGTGGCAGGTTAAATGAGAAACACCGGTACCAAAGAGAGGAGCATGTGACATAAAACACTTTGTGGTACTTACGAGGACTGGAATGTTTGTGTCAGTTCGTGCTTCAGCTCGCCCTTGGTGTTGATGGTAAAGATGCGCATGATGGGTATACCCACTGCACGATACGCCCACACATCCTAAAAAAAAACAAATAACAAACCATTAAAACCTTATTCAATCCTTTGCCTGGCTTTCACTTACATTTATGCGATTGCCATAGCCCGCATAGAAGGGCTCCTTCTCGGGGAAGAGATCGCGTATATCCGATAGGCAAGCAATTTTGAATTGCTCGGGCTTCTTCTCAATCACCTCACGATGGAATGCCGATATCAAGGATGTGGGATTCAACAGCAAAGGTCCATCCGGCAGCATGACATTACCCTGTCGAATGGAACGCAAATACTCGCGTGTCACGCGCGACTGGCCTATGGCACGTGCCGACAGATAGAGCAGCTTATAGCCATTTTGTTCAATCTTCGAGAATAACTGGGCCACACCCAATTGGGCCCAATCCTTGCCCACCATGGGCAAAATGTGACCCAGCACATCGGATTTGGTAATGGTGCCATCAATATCGGAGATGACTACCTTGTCATTGTGCTTCCAGCGGAACAAATAGCATTTACAGCGTGTGGTGCCCTGATAGGCGGTGGTCACACTAAACTCAATCTCGTTCATGCCCTCTTTCAGGTTAAGTTTTTTCTGCAATATTGAGAGAGTGAGTTTCGTGAGTTTACTGGTCTTCCGAGGGAGCACTTACAATGGCGGCCGAGCTGAGACGTAGGGATTTCTTATAGCGCTCCTTGGGCTCATCGCTTTTGTTCGAGCCCATAGTTAGCTCTTCCAGATTGTCCACCAAGGCGGAAGTGTTTTCTGCATTTACCAGGGAATCACTTTTGGTGGGCGAGCGATCGCTAATGTCCGGAGAGGTGGGACGCGAGGTTTGGGTGGCCACTGCTGCCTGATCACCATCTGGAAGAAGGCAAAGAGAAATATGGAGAGTGATGAGCAATAGTTTCTTGATAGAAACAAAGCTAAGCCGAAGTTAAAGAACTGCACACGCGGATGGATAGCCAAATTCTTGGCATAAAGTCGAAACTACAATTCAAACAATAAATCCTATCCGATGTTTACTCGGCTGTCTTTTTACATAAAAAAGCAAGAATGTTTTTCTCAACTTTACTATAAGAGATTATTTCTGCTGGTAAAATTAATTATGTAAAATATGGAAATAAATATAAAGCAACTGTTTTTTATTTGTTTAATTTTTAACATTCACTTCTTTTATGATACGTCCTTAGTCAGAGAAACCCTACTCAAATCTCCTCTAAATTCAGCCAAAATGTAATTATCAGCCTTGTTGAGATTCCATTACCACAAAAGTTTTGTGATTTGGATACCAAATCTAGTACAAAAACCGGTTTTAAATCACAAAATTTGTATGGAAATGCAATTGAGAACGAGGCTGTATGCAAAGTAATCTTGAAAGTGAGCATTTTGGCCTATTATTAACGCTTTTTGCACAGTTTGACCCATGCTCCAGCTTTTTCCTGTCAATAATCGAGAAAAACTACATCCACTTTTTAGTTCAAGCACTTGTAATAGCTTTCGTCGAAAATTATGATTACCTTGGACAGCAAAGAATTGATAACACTCCATTCTTAAGAAGTAGCATGTACAAGAATAAATACCATTTTAAACGACATTTCCTGTGAAAATTGAATGAATGCACTTACAGCTGCGCTCACCAAGGTCGCAATGGTTAATGCTTATTCCTTCTTTTAGATTTACCGCATAAGGATTTATTTTTTGGAAATCGGAATTCAGAGATAAGAAAAACGAAAAATTCGTTGGTGCCCATCTACCACTATTTTTCTGTTCATTAATATAGCAGTGATAGCTAACGAAGAAGCAAAGCTAACATCGTCTGTGCCGAAGTTTAAAAACAATTGAAACCGATCTTTTCCTATGGCATATTAGCAGAGTGCATTCAAAAGAAGACTGTGGTAAATTTCAGCTCAATAGCTTCAAAAGTGAGGGATTAGTTTGCTTAGAAACAGAAAGTCGTAAGAACAAAGCTTATGACTTAATTTTCAGCTGTATGAAGTTGTTTTAACATTTACTGAGTTTTCATTCTGAAGGGACACAAAATGAAGCTTTAGTGTTCCTTTGATAGCTTTACAAGTTTCCAACCTTGCCTTCAAATATTCCGCAGACTCTTCGTATTCGCTGGACGAGCTAAAGAAAACGTTAAGGTTTTTAAGATTTTCTTTTGCTAATTCAAATAATTGTTTTGCCGTCAAAATTTCACTTCTTATTCCCAGTTGGAGGCATTATCGTCAAGCCAATCGCTTCAGACTACCGCCTACACCGTCACAGGCACCCATAAGCTGTGGCAAAAAAGTTCCACTCTGCTGCAACGCCAAAATCTTTCAAATGTTTTAGCAGGATTACAAATTTTTTTTTGGTTTTGTGCTGCTGTGGGGCTCTATCAGAAAAATATTTTATTTCTTTCACTATAGCAAATAAGTAGTGTCATGATCCAAACAGTGGGAAATTCCGACCTTCAACCGTTTTCAGAATTTCGAAAATATATGACTATCGGGTGAATTGTAGCCTGATTGTTACTCCATTGAAAGCCTTGATAGGCATCTTGAACAACATACGCGAAATTTTTCGATAGGTCTAAAGTTACTACAAAAACTCCATCTGTTAAGGTTTCCTTCGCCGTTTTGAAATACTGTGATTGCTTTTTGTGGAAATAAAGTCATGAAGTACGCGTTTGCTTCGATCCTTTAAAAAATTGTAGAGGTTGCCTTACAGGTTGCCTTACAAAAATTTCTATAACTCCGGTGTTTATTGCCCGATCAACTTGTTCCACCCCTCAAAATTGTTGGGAAACATGCAGCTTTAACATATATTTTTTGGAAAATTTTTGAAGAATGTTTTTTTTGCTGGACCAAGTTTCGAAAAAAATCATCGATTTTTAAAAATCTTTTAAGATTTTTGAATTTTTTTCCCAAATAGTTTTTTCTAAAGAGATTCAAGTTCCAAATATTGAAGAAAATTTATTTCTTTCTTTTACCGTTTTCAAAATTATTGACTTTAAAAAAACCCGATTTTCACCATTAAAAGCTTATAAAACCTACAAAGGAGCTCAAATTTAAGCATAAGGTCTCTCTCCACTGAATTTTATTCGAATCGGAGATATAGTGCTCAAAATGTATTTTTTTTACTTGGAGTGCCCTTCTATATGTACAAACTTCTGGGCAAAATTAAAAGACACTTTTCAAGTGTATAAAAATGCCCAGTCAATGTGCCATCTTGGTGAGCAGCTATTGCTCTGCTATTTTTGTAAACACAGCTATAATTTAATTAAAGTCCTAGCTCATGCCTAGGTTGTCGTTTGCAAAGAATAAAGAAAACTTGAATTCCTTTTTAAAGGAAATAATTAAAAAAATAAGATAGCAATCAGAGTTGTAATGTAATCAAAACTTTCCGTATTTTATTACTTTTCATTACAATAATCTCGACTATTCAGGCAATGAAAAACAATTCCTGATTACCATTTTTTTTAGTAACCATAATTGTAACCTGGAATTACGATTACTCAATGATTATTTCAAATTTTAATTACTTTTACAATGACGAATAAAAATTACTCAATGATTATTTTAAATTGTAATTACTTTTACAATGACTTGAATAATTGTACATGTAAAGGGGATTATTAAGTAATTTTGCTTGAAAAGTTGAATTATTTTTGTAATTGAAGGCGAAAAATATGATTTTTTACTAATCAAGTTTGGAAAACACCAAATTTAATTGTTTGCAGATAATAGAAAAAAAATCAAACTAAAAATACAATTTTTTTTTTATTAAATTATGCCCTTTCCTATTCTCGCAATAATCTTCTTAAGCTAACAATGGTAAAAATCCTTCCTTAAATTGATTTCGATTATACAAAAACCGTATTATATTAAATAATTATCTGAAATTACTTCAAATTTAGGAGCCGTTCATGGCCAAATAAGCTTTTGAGGCTCTAATTGCAGTTAGGGGACTGCTGGGATTGATTGCTACGCTCGTCGTGATGGAGATCGGAGAGCATTTGCTACTCGGCTGTAAAACTTACGGCTTTAAGACTGGGCTTAAGCGTAAATTTAGTAGTCTCGACCGTAATTTTCTGAATGGAAAGGAGTTGTCACCAAGCTTTTAATATTTCCAGCAACTGATGAGACGCATACTGGCTGGCCTAGGGTATCAAAAGAATCAACAGATACCATTGAGCCAGAAAAATGAGCGGTTGTTATGACCTAAAAAACAGTAAGTTGTGGCGAACAGAGTTGAGTTTAAACTGGGAACGTACCAGCCCATAAAGGACGAACTTGAAACAAAGAACAGAATTGTCGCCCTGCGCAGAAGTATATGGTGGCAGTACGTGGGGATCGACAAAGACGCTGAAAATTTGCTAAAGAACTGCAGGGACTGCCTAATAATATCACTTCCAGATAAGCTAGCACCAATGCAAAGGCATATTTTCCCTACACTGCCTTGGAATTATGTAGCAGCTGACCTGTTAGGCCGACTTCCAAGTAATGAAATTATTAGTCAGATATCAGCACCTGTGTCTAATAAATGTTGAGGTCGGGTTCGTCATTATCGAGGTAATGTCAGAAATGTAGCCTATTGACTATGGGCGCATTCAGCGGATAAATCCTATTTACGATTTCTGATTTAAGATTGCCGATGTAAATGTAAACTGGATTGACACAGCCCCAAAGGGCGAAAGCCGAGATCCTCTCAATTTCTTGGATTGTGTTCTTCTTATTTTCGTACAAGAGAAAGGGATCTACAGTTTAACGCCGAATCCAAATGGATTCCGAAGCGAGATCGAACTCACGACCTCTAGCACAGCGGTCGCACACACTAGCCGCTGAGCCACCCGGCCGCTTTAATTCTTAAATCCCTCGGTTGTTCTCATCGTTTTGTAAGTCGTCCTTGTCATTATTCAATTTCTCCATTTTGTCGATTACTCTTTTTTGAATATATCAACCGTTTTGTTGGCTTTGTCTGCTTGAGTGATTACAATTTGGTCCTGATGTTCCTTAATGATCTATTGCGATTATTTTTAAAGTAGTTTAATCTCTATGCTAGGTTTTCTCTTGTGATTTTCCTTAGTTTTTCAGCTTCAATAGTTGATATGCCTTGTTTTAATGTGTATTGGTGAATCGTTTAATTTCTGATGTGCCGGTTTGAAAAACTTGATTTGAAATCAAATGGTAAGATCGATATATCTATGGATACTTAAAAACCTAGGCAAAATTTTACGTTAAAAGAAAAATACTTGAAAGATGAAGAAAATTCTAATTTAGTTTTCATTCCTCTGACTCAAAGGCAAATCTAGCTTTTGAAAACGAACAACTTGATCGTTTTTCGGTCTCTACATTTGTCGACTTTATGCCAAAATTCTTGGCCCAGTGTGCAATGTTCGAGCTCAGAATAAGACGTAGTTTCGGGACAAGATTAAACATTTGTTCTTGATGCCTTCTCTACATCAGGTAATCCCTTTTGCTTACCCTTCTCATCTTTGCCCAGAGTGTTGTTGTGGTTGTTAATGTTGACATGACTAGGTGCCGCATCTTGTGAACGTCGCCAGCTCCACCAAGAACGTTTGGTCTGACCCACTGTGTCCGATTGGGCAGCAATTTCGGGTTTGTCATCGCCTGCAATGCATTTACCGCTTTCCGTGGTGTGCGACATCAGCTGCTCAATGGCGTCCTATAGTAAAAGAGTAGCAAGAGATTAGCGTCTAACCAACTCAGTCTGCTACTTTGCGAAACAACACAGAAGCCAAGTTGTGGGTGGAGCGACAACTTACATGGGTTAGTGGCTTCTGGAAGGTTATCATGGTCATAACAATTGGACATGCAGCCATCCATGTATAGTATTTGCCATTTAGACGTACCACTAGATTGGGCGATGTGAACAGATTGGGATTCTTGCACACCTGGGCGTTCAGGCAGGTTGCGGGGGGCATGGGTAAAAATTGGTTTTTGTTAATGAGCGAGCAAGGCCAAAGATGCAGTGCAGCGGCGAAGTGTGAAGTGCATGTGGGAGTTAAAACACAAACACAGAACAAAGCGCTGGGGCATACTTACATCCGGATAGCTGACCAAATGGCGATCAAACTCCTCATCCGAGGGTGGCCCACCATGCTGCTCCTGCATGCCGCACATGGACATGGCCACAAAGTCCAGATACCTGAGAGTTGGAAGAAAATAGAATCACTTCTGTCTGTGGGTAAAGTTGATGCCACTCACTTGTTATCTCCGGGCTGTTTGCTCTCATCAAAATCCGAGTCCAAGCTCTTTTGGCCCTCCTCCAGCGAGCTGGGCGAATGGGGTAGACTGGTACCATTGCCACTCTCACGATCCTCTTCTACTGCAGCTGCAGTAGTTACTGCTTCTTCCTGCGTCTGTTTACTGCTCCGTGGACTGGGAAAGTAGAGAGCTGCCATTTCGGGATCCATGCTGCCGGCGTCCAGATCGGACAAGTAAATGCCACCCGCCTCGTTGCCCACCTCCTTGCGCAAGCGATTGGTCTTCTTCATGAAACTAAACATGTTGCTCAACATGGACTGACGCTCGCTGTGCTGTGCCTCGGCGGCACTCACACCCGGCCCTGCCTTGGTCTGCTCCGGTGTGGGCAGCTCGCCCCACTTCCAGGAGGCGGCATTCTCATCGTCAACGCTGTGACGCTTGTCCCGCATGGTAGTCTCCAGCTCGCTGTCGCTTTGAATGGGAGTCGAGGGACGTCCAGCGCCGCCTCGTCCAGAACCGCCTGGTCCGCCACCCACTGGAGTGGTGATCTCAGTATCGCTAAAGAAATGAATGTCCAAATCAAGACGCTGGGTGGTATTTGGAGGTGTGAGGGGCAAATCATTGCTCAGTGGGCTTTCGTCGCCGGTGTGGGCCGTCAGGAGTGGGGCTTGCTCCTCGTTGGACGAGGAGGAGTGTGTGGCAAAAGAGATCGAGATGTTGGTGGCCGGAACATCACCTTCATCAATGTTGGCCACGGTAGCGGAGCTTACGGAGATGCCATCGCCACCGCCAGCGCTGCCCACGGAACTGCTCGAGGAGGTTTTGCGCTGTGAGTTTTTCTTCTTCATTTGAGCCTTCTTGCGCCGCTTCTTGGTCTTGCTCTTGGCCTCTTCCTTGAGGGTGTCGGTGTTTACAGCTGGCTTGGCCTGCTCTGGCTCCGGTGCGGGCTCGACTTCCGGCTCTTTTTCCTTCTCCGGCTCCTTTTCGGCTGGCTTGATCTCATTTTGAAACAGTTCCTCATGCTCGGCCCACTCCTGACGTATCTTTTGTGTGGTGAACTCCTTGAGTTTCTCGCTTAGATTACGTCGCTCCAAAGTGTTGTCCGTGTGTCTGTGCCACAAAAAAAAACAAACAAAGCTCAATTATTAGTTCTTCGGAGAAGGGTTCAAGCCAAGCTACCTGCGTTGCGTGTAATCCGAAACCTGATTCTCGAATTTGTTGCCCTCAACGATGGCCTCTTTGGACTCTTCCTTGGAGAAGTCAATGGAGTTGCGACGCGGCAATGGCAACGGAATTTGCAACTCTTCGCTAGCATTTCTAAAATGTAGTTGAAAATGAAGCTAGCTGAAGGCGGATGGACTGCTCAAGGAGCACTTACTTGTCAGCGGCTACGACACTTATATCCTCCATGGTATCATTGGCCTTGCCCAGAGTTTGTAGAAAACTCTTTGGTATGGGGGAAGTGGCTAAATTTTCAGGCAAATCTTCATCCTCATCCTCAGGGCATTCCTCTACAAAGAAAGCCTCGCCCGAATCGCCCAGTTTCATTTGTATATCCACGGGAGCGCCATTGATCTCTATGTCCACCTGCGTAAGAAGGGCCCGTTAGTCACAGTGAATCCTACTTCGGGTAACTCCCCTTCCTACTTACCACCTTCTCGCGGCTGCGCAACACACCCAGTTTACCAAAACGCACATGGAAGGGAGAGCACTGAAACTCGCCATTCCTCTGCTCCACCACAATCACATCAATCGCTCCCGTCAAGGTGGCCGCATTGATGTCGTTGTAAAAGTCTTTAAAATTGCTAAAAACACGCGCCAGGCTGTTCATGTTGATAAGTCCGTCTTGGGTTACTTTTGCTTTGAAATTGACTTTAAAGTTGGATTGAACTTTCAAATTCTTCTGCTCTTATCGTGGTCTTATCGCGCGTTATATGGCGGCCATATTTATTGCAGGCCGCCGCTTAATGATGAAGGAAGCGGCGTAGACCGTCCACCTGGTACCTTTGGACCCGCACAATTATGGGCAACTGTAAAAAACAAAAGGTAAAGCAAAATGTTTAGTTTATTTCTTATGCATGCAGCAGTTCCGACATGTTGCCAAGCCTACAAATAGTTTTGTATAATGCAGTTTTTGACAATTAATTGCAGCTGTTTGTTGACAATAGGTGACATCCATTAACCAAACAATAGCCCAACCCCTAACGATACCAAAACAATGTGACTATTCAGTTTATATAGGTATATATTTTGACATACAAAGTCAAGGTGGAAGGCATGGCAACAAGCGGCGAGACCCGCAACACTATTGACCAAAATGCAGCCAAGTGAGTGACGTCAACACATTGCGTATGCGTAATGTTAAACAACATCAACAATACGGGAAATTGTTTTAAAATAATTAACAATGCATATCTCTTTTTTTTTTTTACAAGTTCAAGTCAACTCGTCTAGGGGTAAATAAACTTTGGCCTAGGCAATGATTTCTCACCTCAACGTATACAGTGGCACGTTTTAACTTTTAGGGGTGACTCAATTGTTTTCAATTTTAAGTACTGATTGGAAATTCGTAGTGAAAAATCTTCAAAGAGACCGCGGTTTTATACCCGTTACTCGTAGACTAAAAATAGGAACACTTAAGTCGCGCAAGCAAATAATATTGTGAATGTTCAGCAAATTAATTGCTATTATATTACTTTGAATAACAAGGACCGAACCCAGGTTCAAACCAAAACCTTTGGCCAAAATATTTGATCCTTAAATTTTCATGCACTAACCATTGATAAATTTTGGTTCGAACCCAGAATCCTGAGGTCCGAATAATTGGTTTTTGGTTTTCAGTTCTGGTATAAATTTGTTAGTTTATAAGTCGCAGCACAATTGTTTATTTATTATATAAAACAACCATAATCTTTTAGAATTTACATAAAACTACAAATAACGACCAAACCGATGGAGAAGAGAGAACCCACGAATTGATAGATTTGAGGATTAACACATCAACCCCGAACACTCCCCGAAAAACACGAGAAAGAAAGCCCTCAGATTGAAAATCTCACAACCACCCAAAAGAGTTAACTTCGATGTTCCAGATTATGAACACACCAAAAAACTGAAAATAACGCATTTAAGAAGACACGTATGTATTCCAGAATAAACCTTAAAAACCATAAAACCCACGCCATAGTTGTATTGGTGTGCACAGATAAAAAATTTTAAAGCGACACAGTCCAGCTTTGCCAAGTCCCAATGGCCTACTACCGACTTGTCCTGGGCATCATCCGACCCAAAACGGAAGAAGACGCCCGTTTGAACTGCAAGCAAAGAGAGCGCTGCTTACGCTCATATGCCCGACTTCGGCATGCGCTCGGCTCGTGTGCGTGTAAATAGCCGATTGCGCTCGGCCCCTGGTGGCTTTGGAGGAACATCGCTGCTTTAAGGCCCTCTTCTGGTCTATAAATTTCTTTTTTCGAAAGATTTTTCCAAATTCAGAATGCCTTCGGTGATTTAGCCATTTTAGTGACTCAAGGGAACCCAAATTTCCTAGCAACTGCAAACTTTAAACTCGTTTTTCTCGAAACCACGTTTTTCAAAATGGTTCACACCTTCACTCAAGTTCTACTGGACCGATTTTGATGGCTCAGTGGATACAGCATTGACGCTGCTATCGCCCAAACCTCAATCATTGAAAAAAAAAAACAATTTTTTACTATTTTTTGTTCACTGGACTGCAAAAAAATTGCCAAAAATCGATTTCTCATTTTTAAACAGGGATGCAAACCGGTTTTGAACCGAACCGAACTGCTTTTTCCAGCAGGTGAGCCGAACCGCAAACCGAACCGGCTTCCTCTCAGAAATGCTGAACCGAACCAAAAACCACAAGGAAAAACGGTTCGGTTGAATTCTTTGACGAAATTTAAGAAGTGAATCGCTTTCCTCTAGCCGATGATACTTATTAATTTGAGAATTTCAATCGTTTCCTTAAGATAATTTTGTTACAACATTCCGTTCGACCATAGCGGTGCAGGATAGATATAACCTTTAAGGATGACAGTCAAAGTGAATGTTAGCAGGAATCAACCAGAAAATTCAACAGAGAAAACATTTGAACATGAAAAGTAGCTGTGGCTGTGTAGACGGCCGTTTGACTAAAATCAAAACAGGTCGTTAAACAAATATTCAGATACAATAACGGAATTGGCTCGCCGTGATGTTTGTTATAAAACCTTAACGGTTCCCTATTAAACAAACAATAAAAAAATACCTTGGTATTTATACAAAAGGGAAACATACCCCTTTAAATAAATGCCCTCAAGAAAATCGTGGCACACTTTAAGCACTTTCTGAGACGAATTATTCAGTAATTAAAAAATAGTGGCCACAAACAACAGAGAAACATTGAACAACCTTCAAAAAAGAGCGGAGCTTAAAGCTAGTTGAAAGTTCGTGCAATTTGTGGACTTGGAATTCTAGCTTAAAAGCTAGTTGAAAGTTCGTGCAAATTTGTGCACTTGGAATTCTCAACTATTTATACGCCAACTGGGTAATATAAATAGGATTTGCAAATGTCTTCTTGGTGTGACAGCAACTGAAAGTGTACTGACGAAGGCTTTGCCATGGCCGTCTACACAGCCACAGCTACTGTTCGTGTTCAAATGTATTCTCTGTTGAATTTTCTGGTTGATTATTGATTTATAATCAAACCTCGACCTTGAGCCTGCTAACATTCACTTTGACTAAAATCAAAATAGGTCGTTAATCCCATATTCTTTAAGGATGACTTGACATAAATTTAACAACATGTATTCCTGTAAGACTTCTGCAATTGCCCGCCGATCTCATCAATCTGCATTCTTTTCTTGAAAGTTGATTTGTCGTCCTCTAATGGACAATATTTTCAATGTTCTGTAGTTCTTCTTTACCATAGTTCAATCTTAGCCAGGACAGTTTTTTTATACCCTTGCAGAGGGTATTATAAAATTGTGCGGATGTTTGTAACGCATTGAAGAAAGCATCTCCGACCACATAAAGTATATATTCTTGATCAGCATGACGATCTGAGTTGATTTAGCCTTGTCCGTCTGTCCGTATGTCCTTCTGTCTGTCTGTTTCTATGCTATCTCCTCCGTCAGTTTTAAAGCTATCCTCACCAAACTTTGCACGAAGTCTTTTGGTACAAATACGCTGCGCATTTTTTGGAGCCGGCCGGATCGGATGACTATAGCATATAGCTGTCATAGGAACGATCGGTCCAAAAACTAGTCTTGGTGAGAAAAACTTTTTGTTTTTAATGGAAACGCCTCCAAAGTACGTATTTCTTAGTTTCCTTTAGAAAAACTAGTTCTAGTGAGAAAAATTTTTTGTTTTTTTATTAAACCGTCCTTATTATTGGCATACATCTACTTTATATACTTCTACACAATTCTACAAAGTTTGGTCGAAATCGGATGACTATAGCATATAGCTTCCATAGGAACGATCGGTCGAAAAACTAGTTCTAGTGAGAAAAACTTTTTTGTTTTTAATGAAAACGTCCTAATCATTGGCATACACTTATTTTATATAATTTTACACAATTCTACAAAGTTTGGTTGAGATCGGATGACTATAGCATATAGCTCACATAGGAACAGTCGGTCGAAAAACTAGTTCTAGTGAGAAAAACTTTTTTGTTTCTTATGAAAACTACTACTTTATATACTTCTACACAATTCTACAAAGTTTGGTCGAAATCGGATGACTATAGCATATAGCTCCCTTAGGAACGATCGGTCGAAAAACTAGTTCGAGTGAGGAAAACTTTTTTGTTTTAAATGGGATCGCCTTCAAAATTCGTAATTAACAGTGTATAATGCTTTTCCATGATTTCACCAAGTTTGGTCGAAATCAGACATCTATATAGTATAGATCCCATAGAAAAGTAAGGTCCGAAAAGTAGTCTTAGTTAGAAAAACTTTTTTGTTTTCAATAGAAGATGCTAGGGTATAAAAAACTTCGGCCGAGCCGAAGTTAACTTTCCCCTATTTTTTTATATAATAAGACAAACTAGGCAAGATTCTCTGTTTTCGAAGGGCATTCCTTTAGAAACTTATAGACGAATCATGCAAATCCGAAATTCTTCTAAGGATTTTAAAGATATTAAAATGATTTATAGGAATTTTATTTTCAAAGTTGGCGAAAAGTCACATTACAACAGAAATCATAATATATTCTAATGTGCCTTTATGAACCACTGAACCGAAATGAAACCACGGTTCAGTTAGCTCCAAAAAATAAGTATTGAACCGGCGGTTCAGAAACTGTGTGAACCACTGAATCGAACCAGCACCTATTTTCGAGTGGTTTGCATCCCTGTTTTTAAATGGGCCCCAACTTATACAAATTCAATATTTTGTCATGATTTTGCTTTGGTTCATAAAGGCATTTATAGTTTAAGCTTTCCTGTTATCCGTTTTGCTTTCTGATAATGGGGACTCCCGGAAAGGTGTGAACCATCAACACACCTTTTTTAAAGACCCTGTTTTGAAGACTGAAAACTTTTGAAGCACATTATTAATTTTGTAATATTTTTAATGAATTGAGCAACCAAATACAAAGAACAGAATTACAAAATCTTTACCCCGTTTTTTTCCACAATTAAAAAAAAAAAAAACAGGTAAAATTTAGTCAGATTACGCTGCCCGAAATGCCAAGGCATATTTCAGCTCCCACAATATTCCGTTGTTACAGTAGCCGGCACTAGGTCCGGATCTAAATCCGATTGAGGATCTGTAGGGCCTCATTTCTGCCAGAATATTGGCAGAAGCGGCTAAAAGAAGCTATGGGAAAATATTGATTTGAGCGTCTTGCAAAACTTGGTCAATTCAATGTCGGTTGCAGTTATTGAAAATGTTAAAGAGCAACCCAATTTCAAATTTAAGTTATCTCTAGACTACATTTAGAGTTAACTTCCTATTAAAAATAATGAAATATGACATTTTGAAAAATTTGCACATATAACAATTTTCTATGAAATAGTTTTAAGATATTTTTTTGTTACGGAATTGTTATTAATAAAATAGGCTTATGATTTTTTAGGTGCAGAGTGTATAACAGTTGGATTTGACCGACTTCCTTAATTGTTTTATTTCTAAGTACATCAAACCTCAGTACCAACTCTCATTTCAGTATTCGATAAAATTATGCGGAAACGGTTTGGTAACCAATTAATTTCTTTATGCCAGAAAAACTATTTATGAGCCAAATAGATTGAGTTGTTATCAACAAATATTGTAGTCCGTGGTAAAACTTATCAATTTGCTGGTAAACTTATTTGGTGGCGTGTTCTACTGTTGGTTTATGATAAAAATGCATAAAAATGTTGTCAGCTCGAGCTTTATCACTGTTTAACGGTAGTAGACATATCGAAGTATGTACATACAGACATACAACCATATGTATGTGAATTAATCATGCCACCCCAGCACAGAAAAATATCACGCGATACGTCAGCGAACGCACGATTTGTAAGTCAATGCGAAATATAAATAAATAAATAAATAAATATAAACAAATCGAGAGAGTCAGTCTAGCATGCAAGCAAGTTCAACGTACAATTCCATTGCACAAGAATTATTCAGTTAAGGCAATTTCACAATTTCGGGACAGAATTGAATTAAAAAATTCACTCTCTCATATCTAATTGAATTATAACTTGATTTGACTCTATATCACATCACGCCATCTCTCAAGCTTTACTTTCACCTGTGTGAAAATGTCGATCACAAGCTTACACACATCAGGCGAAAAGCCACTAGCAAAACAAACACACGCACTTACGCCAAACTTATGAAACAAAGAAGTTAAAGTGAGGCCATACAAAAACCAACTTCTCCCTCGTACTTGTCGTACTCCCTTCAATTCAAGTCTTCAGCAAGAGACCACCACACACAAAGACTCGGAGAATGAGAGACAAAGAAGTTGCCAAAGTTTGCCGCCATAAATGTTTAGCAACAAAGCTGGTTTGGCTGTTGCCAGGCCAACAACAATTTTGAAACAATCGAAAACGGTAAATTCAAATGTTTGTTTAACACATTTTTATTTTTCTTTGGTGGTTTTTGCACAATATGTGTTGAGTCACGATCAAAGTCCAGAACATGTTCGAAATGAAAACGAAACACAAGCAAATACTAAGGCAGCGCGACGCACACAAACAAACAAACAAAACACGGGACAGCAGCAGCAGGCACAAAGTCTAATGAAAGGTGCTTGCCAAAAATCATTGCAGACAAGAAAAACCAAATTTCGAGTATAATGGAAATTTTTATAAGATTTCACTACCTTGCGGGGTTTTTTTAAAATGTTTTTTTTTTTGTCACTGCTTCTGAAAAACTAGCAAAACTTTATGCGTGTCTCACTCTATTTCCTTTTGTTTAGCACTTGAAATAATAGGTATATTTTCTCTATTTTTTTCCGTTTTCTTTAATGTTACTCCGTCAATTGTTTAAGCACAACTGAGCGTTGAGCGCTGAGGACGTTGTTAGTTATACAACACACACACAAAATACTCAGCTAATCGAATTAAGGCACCTGTCTGAGTGTGAGTGAGTGTGGAAGAGCCAGAGAGCGAAGCGTTACGGCGTTGCGCCTGGGGCTTAAGAGTACAAAAGCTTTGGGGGAAAACCTGTAAAACCGGAAAGTCGTGTAATTTGTAGTTTGTTGTCAAGTAAAGTGGCAGCAGCTGCCTCTCTCACTCTCTCGCTCTTTATCACTTGTTGCAAGAGATTTCAATAACTGTGCTTATCAGCTGCTCGCTCGCAATGTCGCAGCTGTTTTCAGTTGCAATCGAAAATCTTTTGTCTGTCTACGTCATTACGAGATTGTTTACAGAAAGACCAGACTAGTTCTTTCTCCGAGACAGGAAATGGCGAATTCGACACACATATAAGAGATGATGAGTTCTCCCCCCAGAATAGCACGTGCCCAGGGTCAAAGTAAGAACATGTTGCCAAAAAGAATTTGTCACAGTTTTGGCTGGTGGAATTTTTTCATTATGTCTACAAATTTGTTGAAGGAAATTAATATACACAAACATATATTAAAACCATTTTATGAATCAATTTAAATTTATAGAGTTAAGCTGAAGATTGCATACCCTTTTCATTTTCTGTAATTGCTTTTACGAATAGGTTCTGTTTTATGGTCGTTAGAATATTATCTAAAATATTAAAGATTATTAAAAAAAATGTCATCCAAAATCTTCGTTCCTGAAAAAATATTGATAAAGTAAGCGATTTTATTTAAAACACGGTTAAAAACCAGCATTAAAACGAACCGGTTCGAGCCCGCAGTTTCGAAATATTTTGTGTAACTGTGAACCGAACCTTAAGCCAAGCCAAAAGTGAACAAGTAATTGAAACAGATACTGTTCCGAACCCAAGATTTCGGGGTTCGGTTTAACCAAAATTATATAATAAGAATCAGAAATATTTCCTAGAGTTTTTTTTACCCGTTTCTCGTAAAATAAAGCTCAAAATTTCATAAAGATCCGATAATAAATAGCGGAGTTATAAGAAAATCGACTTCAGTCATTAATTTGGGACTTACAAAAATATATAGCATTCTTTCCGGCACTGTCTGCAACCCATCTTTTGTTATAGATTTGTAATCAGCAAGCATGCGCTGTGTGTTTACATAATTTTAATATAAAATGTTAACATTTATGTTAATACTCTGTTAATTAACATATGGGATGGCTATTGAACACTTCTTTCCCTGAAAAACGGGTATATAACTTACGCTCTCGTTTTTTGTAATCTGGTGGAAATAATACGACACTGTCTTATCGCCTGGCTTAAACAATGGCTTATTATACCCTTGCAGAGGGTCGGAATTGGCCGGATCGGATGACTATAGCATATAGCTGTCATAGGAACGATCGGTCGAAAAACTAGTCTTAGTGAAAAAAACTTTTTTGTTTTTAATGGAAACGCCTCCAAAGTACGTATTTCCTAGTTTACTATCCTTTCCCATGATTTCACTAAGTTTGGTCGAAATCGGATGACTAAAGCATATAGCTGCCATAGGAACGATCGGTCGAAAAACTAGTTCTAGTGAGAAAAACTTTTTTGTTTTGTTTGAAAACGTTCTTTTTATTGGCGTATTCTTATTTTATATACTTTGGACACATTTCTACAAAGTTTTATCAAAATCGGATGACTATAGCATATAGCTGCAGTATGAATGCTCGGTCGAAAAAGAAGTCATAGTAAGGAAAATTTTTCCAAATTTCGTAATTAATAGTGTATTATGCTTTTCCATGATTTCACCAAGTTTGGTCGAAATCAGACATCTATATAGTATAGATCCCATAGAAAAGTAAGGTCCAAAAAGCAGGGACTGCAAATAATGATTATTGGTTTTTTTTTAAATCAAAAAATCATTCACTTGTAGCAACTTTAAGACAGCGAGAGATATACCAAAATTCTTGTTTAAGGATCCTTTATCCATTTTCACCATGATTAAGGATTTTTCAGGATTTATTGTTTTACTCACAAAATAATGATTAATTTTGAGTTTTACTTTACAACTCAACCAATAATCATTATTTTTGTTCAAAAAAATAAAACTTATGACATAATGATTATTCTTTAAGTTTTATTTTTTGCTCAAAAATAAAACTCAAATTGTAATTGCGCCCTTTTCTTACGGAGTAAGGGAAAAAAAATTTATATATTCCTAGTCTGTAACCCAAGACCAACCAATAAAATCCATTTTTGAATTAAAAATGATCTCGTCTAGCTGGGAAGATGGTTCAAGCGGAAAAGTACGCTATAGGAAATAACAAGTCGTTCAAAGAACTGGAAAATTTGACAGTTGTAACTCGTTTAAATGGGATTCAAATAGCGTTACGTTGCAACGTATCCTATTTTCTCAGTGTCATCAAAGTATGCCAAGCAGAACTGTTCATTACAGAATCATTTGATTTGATCATTCCTATCGCGTTGTTAATATGGGTCGAAAACGTAATGGTATGTCACGGAATTTTTTTACTTTTCATGAAGAAAGAAATATTTCTGAGTGCAAAATTTGTAAAGCCATTTTCCAATTATTTCCAATTATGTCTGCAATCTCAAGCGCCATTTGGTTGAGCAGCACAAAAAAGAATATGTGAACGTGTTGGAGAAGGAAAAGGCTGAAGTTCCAAAAAAAAAAAATAAATTTACAGTGACTTTGTGCCCAAGTGAGAATATAGAACTGTTCAAGGAATCAAATACCTGCTCTCTCTTAAATGAATTTCTCAATTCTATTGAGGTAGTTTCAGGGGACGAAGAGGAAGATGAAATTATTGATAAGAAATTGCAAAAAGCTTATCTGGAAATTGATAACTATAGCCCGAAACCAATCGTTGTAAATTCGAATATTATGCAGTATTGGGAAAACAAAAAGTTTCAATATCCCAATCTGTATGAGCTGTCCAAAGTAGTGCATTCTGCTCCTGCAACAGAAGTCAGTGTCGAAAGGGCGTTTTCTGCTATCTGATTTCAGATTGGTTCTATCAGATTTGAGGTGCAACCACTCTTCGGAGTCATTGCAGAAGCTACTTTTTGTAAAATTGAATATGAAATAAACAAAATTTTTATTGAATATAAATAAAATAATTAAATATTTTCTTCAAAAAATATTTTTTTCAAGAACTTTTTTTTTTTAATGGACTTTAACGGTTGTTCTTGGGTTACTGATTAGGAATATACAAATATTTTTCACTTACTCCCTAAGAAAAGGGCGCAGTTACAATTTGAGTTTTATTTTTGAGCAAAAAATAAAACTTAAAGAATAATCATTATGTCATGAGTTTAATTTTTTTGCTTAAAAATAATGATTATTGATTGAGTTGTAAAGTATAACTCAAAATTAATCATTATTTTGTGAGTAAATCAATAAAAATTAAAATTAATCATTATTTTATAATTTATATTATAAAACTTATAATGATTACAGTCCCTGCCAAAAAGTAAACTTAGAAAAACTTTTTTGTTTTCAATGGAAGCTGCAAGGGTATACAAAACTTCGGCCGAGCCGAAGTTAACTTTCCCCTATTTTGTACCCTAAATTATTAATATCGAAATGATACTTTTTCAATATCGTCTATAATATGGATATAGATATTTTTGAAATATCCGGCAATGCTAAAAAAACAAGCCGTAAAAGAATTTATTTTTTTCTATCAAAAATCCTTATGTGAAGAAGGATTCAACAACAACCCCGAACCCTAACACTACCCATTATTAATAAATCACCTAAATTATATTCTTTTTGTCTGACTCTTACTGCACTAATTCATTTCAGTCGACGTTATTTATTAATATGATTCGGTGGGAAAATTAGTTCTAATTGCGCAACATTATGCCCTGGGAGTGTCTCTAGTCTGGAATGGTAAGAGTTTTTCAGGTTAAGTGTGGGTTTTCTGCTCAAACCATCAAAATGTGTAAACATCTATGTAATATTTTGGCATTTTCATTGTTTGTACTCTTTCTACTTCTTGTAATTTTCTATGAGAGTTGTATGACTTACGCGATTTTGCAACCTATCGAAGAAATTGGTGCAGATGGACTTGGTAAATAATATTCATATTTATGCCGATAATATAAAATATTATTAAACCATTTTTAGAACATCTCCTTTATTTTCACGATGGTATACTGGTTTTATATGGTCTTACTGGACTATATTTCAATTTTTTACAATTTAAGGTAAGTAAATAGTTAAACCAGAAATTTTAAGATAGTGTATTTCTAATTTTCCACAGAATAAACGCTTTTTGTATTTTTGGATAATTATTACCATAATAATTGAGCTGTACAATGTAGTAATTCAAATTGCTACTATCACCACCTTGAAGATCCCCTACGCATTTGTGCCTTTATATAGTTTACCCACATGTAAAGTATAGCTTTTCTTTTACCATACATTTTAACTACATTGGATTTCTTTGACAGTTTTGGTGGCTTATTTTTGGCTTTTGTTTATACGAAACTTAAAAAATTTGAAGGAGTTGCCATATGATATTAATGAGTAATGCTACATTAAATGGAACTAAGAAATTATTCTCAAGAAGCGGTAAAGTTGCATTGGCGATTTTCGGTTCGTCTCAACATTTGAACTCGAATTCAAACTACCGACATTTTTGGATCTGCTTTAGAAATCCGAAAAACCGTGGGCGTCGTATACATTTCTAGACTTTAAATGTCTTAGTCTAATAAAACATCAGCAGTTTTCAAGTAGTTTTATCGCTTGATAATTATTAAATTAAGTCCATTTATTAAAATAAAGTGAGATCGTAAGTCGAACCTGCCCGACTTTGATATACCCGTTACTCAGGAAAAAGTGTTTAATAGCCTTCCCTTTAGTCAATTAACAGAGCATTAACATTAATGTAAGCATAATAACAATGTTAGAGTTGTTTCAATTCCATCGTCCCTATCTCTGAATTAATTCAGTGATCTTATTCGGCGGTAACACAGAAATCTCTAGAGATTTTCTCGTTACCTCACAACTTCGAGAGCTTTCGTTTTCCTTTTCGAAAGAAGATTATGGTTCAACTACAAACACGGTTTGATTGGTTTGTTTATAGGCTTTGGTTGGTTTGTGAAAAGCTCCTACCAAAATACGAGAGGTTTGAAACAGGGATGCAAACCACTCAAAAAAATAAGTACTGGTTCGGTTCAGTGGTTCACACAGTTTCTGTACCGCCGCTTTGGTTCATTACATGGTTTTTGGAGCTAACTAAACCGCAGTTTCGGTTCGGTTCAATGGTTCATAAAGGCATATTATGAAATACAGTCGAACTTCTTTATAGCGAATCTTAAGAGGACAAAAATAAGCTTTGTTATATTGAAAATTCGTAATATAGAATAGTTTGAATATTCAACGAAATTGAAGAGTTCTGGAAGTCATTGATTTCTGTTGTAATGTGACTTTTCGTACACTTTGGGAATTGAATTCCTATAAGCCATCTGAGTATTTTTAAGATTCATATAAGAATGTCCAAAACTTTTGAAGTCGGATTTGTAGGAAACAGAGAATGTCGGCAAGAAGAGAATACGTACTATGCATCTTACACACCCTTTTAATGGTATGAGAAAAAACTCTCCTGGCTAAGATTAAATGATTATCAACCTTCAAGAATAGAATGCACACTGGTGACAGGTATATTAAGAGATCGGCTTGCAATTGCGATAGACTTACAGGAGTACATGTTGTAAAATTTGTGTCAAGTCATCCTTAAAGGCTTTATCTCTCCTAAGGATCAATTCGGTCTATCAGTGGTCCCTTTGGTAGAGGGTCGAACAAAAATTATCTTAGGAAAACGAAGTTAATAAGTAGGTATCATTGGCTAGAGGAAAGCGATTCAAGTTTTAAAACTCATCAGAGAACTGAACCGAAACGAACCGTTTTTCTTTTTGGTTTTCGGTTCGGTTCACCAGCTGGAAAAAGCGGTTCGGTTCGGTTCAAAACCGGCTTGCGTCCCTGCTTTATAGGGTCGGAGATGCTTCCTTCTGCCTGTTACATACTTTTGCACAAACTTAATGTACTCTGTGTACCTCTGGTACAGAGTATATAAAAAATAAGTGAAAAAAAATCCGAAAATCGTGATTTTTTTTTCAAAACCTCATAACTTTTGTAATTTTATTTTTTTTTCATAATCGTAGTTCATTCAATAGATAATACGGTACAGATTAAGAATGTGTTCGGGTGTTATTTTTCAGATCACAGGTTTTGACGGAATCACTTTCGGTAGCGCCGACATTGATGGACGCCCCCTCCCCCACTTTTTTAATTCATTCAATTTGAAAAATTGTATTCTCTAAATAAATGTGTGTTCATATCTAGAAAAAATTTTCATCTTTGTATCTTTAACCGTTTTCTCAGAAAAAAATTCTTTAAAAAAGTGCACTTTTTCGGGTCCGCAAGGTGAGAACCTGCCTCAAAAAGTTTTCATTTGAGCTTTGATTATCATAAATATTTTGGTAAATGGCAACTGAATGATAAAATGGTCAAAAAAAAATATTTTATAAATTTTTATATGACTTTAGATTTTTATGTAGACAGGTGATCAAGATTGAATGGTCCAATAGTCTTGAAATTTGCTCTATTTTATGGGTACAGATTATTATGAAGATTTGAAACTTAAAAATAGGGGAAAGTTAACTTCGGCTCGGCCGAAGTTTTGTATACCCTTGCAGCATCCATTGAAAACAAAAAAGTTTTTCAAACTAAGACTACTTTTGGACCTTACTTTTCTATGGGATCTATACTATATAGATGTCTGATTTCGACCAAACTTGGTAAAAATCTTAAAAAAACATAATACACTGTTAATTACGAAATTTGCAGGCGATCCCATTTAAAACAAAAAAGTTTTTCCCACTAGAACTTCTTTTTCGACCGATCATTCATACTGCAGCTATATGCTATAGTTATCCGATTTTGATAAAACTTTGGAGAAATGTGTTAAAGTATATAAAATAAGAATATGTCAATAAAAAGGACGTTTTCATTAAAAACAAAAAAGTTTTCCTAACTCGAACTAGTTTTTCGACAGATCGTTCCTATGGGAGCTATATGCTATAGTCATCCGATTTCGACCAAACTTTGTAGAATTGTGTAAAAGTATATAAAATAAGTGTATGCCAATGATAAGGACGTTTTCATTAAAAACAAAAAGTTTTTCTTACTACAGAACTAGTTTTTCAGACTTCGTGCAAAGTTTAGTGAGGATAGCTTTAAAACTGAGGGGAAGATAGCATAGAAACAGACAACGGACGGACGGACAGACGGACAAGGCTAAATCGACTCAGCTCGTCATGCTGATCAAGAAATATATACTTTATGTGGTCAGAGATGCTTCCTTTAACGTTACAAACATCCGCCCAATTTTTATTCCCTTTGGGGGGGGTTTTTTTGTGCTTGGGAGAAAACCAAAGCCCGAGGGGAAATTTTTTTTTTGTGGTGTTTTTTGGGGGGGATTATGAATAAATAAATAATTTTTGAAAAAACACAAAATTCCGATATTTTTGAACACACCTCGTATATATATCTTGATCAGCATACGAGCTGAGTTGATTTAGCCTTTCCGTCCGTTGTCCGTCTGTCTGTTTCTATGCTATCTCCTCCGCCAGTTAACATAGCATACATATTTATAAATTCATTTTCACTAAGTTTGGTCGAAATCGGATGACTATAGCATATAGCTGCCATAGGAACGATCGGTCGAAAAACTAGTTCTAGTAGAAAAACTTTTTGTTTTTAATGAAAACGCCCTTTTCATTGGCATACACTTATTTCTATACCTTTTTACACAATTCAACAAAGTTTGGTCGAAATCGGATGACTATAGCATATAGCTCCAATAGGAACGATCGGTCGAAAAACTTGTTCGAGTGTGGAAAACTTTTTGTTTTAAATGAAAACGCCCTTTTTATTTGCATATTCTTATTTTGCTTTTCCATGATTTCACAAAGTTTGGTCCAAATCAGACATCTATAAAGTATAGATCCCAAAGAAAAGTAAGGTCCAAAGAGTAGTCTTAGTTAGAAAAACTTTTTTGTTTTCAATGGAAATGTCCTCAAAATTGGCTTGAGTTTTGTTTATATGCTTCCATACAATTTTACAAAGTTTGGTCAAAATCAAATGACGATAGCATATAGCTCCCATAGGAACGATCGGTCGAAAAATTATCTCTTGTCAGAAAAACTTTTTTGTTTTCAATGGCATCGTAACTTTTGTTGGCATATATTTATTTTATATACTTTTACACAGTTCTACAAAGTTTTGTCAAAATCGGATGATTTTAGCATATAGCTGCAGTATGAATAATCGATCGAAAAAGAAGTTCTAGTAAGAAAAACTTTTTTGTTTTAATCGGAATCGCCTTCCAAAAATGTACATGTTAGGGTGTTAGGCTTTTCCATAATTCCACTAAATTTGGTCGAAATCGGACTTCTAATATAGTTCCCATTGAAAAGTAAGGTCTGAAAAGTAGTCTTATTTAGAAAAATAGGGGAAAGTTAAGTTTTGTATACCCTTGCAGCTTCCATTGAAAACAAAAAAGTTTTTCTAACTAAGACTACGTTTTGGACCTCACTTTTCTATGGGATCTATATTATATAGATGTCTGATTTCGACCAAACTTGGTGAAATCATGGAGGCTTTTCCATTAAAAACAAAAAAGTTTTTCTCACTAAGACTAGTTTTTCGACCGATCGTTCCTATGACCGGTTCCGATAAATGTGCAGCGTATTTGTACGAAAAGAATTCGTGCAAAGTTTGGTGAGGATAGCTTAGGATAGACAGACGGACGGACGGACAGACGCACAAGGCTAAATGAACTCAGCTCGTCATTCTGATCAAGAATATATATACATTATGTGGTCGGAGATGCTTCTTTCAATGCGTTACAAACATCCGCACAATGTTATAATACCCTCTGCAAGGGTATAAAAGCAAACTGCAGGGGTATACAAAACTTCGGCCGAGCCAAAGTTAACTTTCCCATATTTTTTCAATTGAACAGAGAATCTTTTCAAAAAGTTTCGAAATAAATCATTTAAGTCCTTCATAATTACTCTCAAATGTCCAAACGGATTTGGCGAAAGGATAGTTGATAGCCTAGAAAAGAACGTAGGCCATTTAGCAATTGTAACAAGAAGAAAGTCGGCCAAGCCCGACTATAACATACTCTGTACCTGCGAAGTACTGCTTTTCACTGTTGCGACCGGTGCTGCCCATAATTGTTTGTTTTCCTTATAACTCGACTATCGTTCATCCGATCTTTACCATTCCTTTGGCGGATAAAGAATCCTTATCCTTACTAAATATGTCCAGAAGGTACGAACCTTCTATCTTTCAAACTGCCGGAGATATGCGGTTTTTTCGATGTTACGGGGGCGGGAGGGAGCGTGGCACTAATTTAAAATAAACTTGATCTGCCATACAAGTCAAACCTCTATCTCGTACCATCTCTGAGATCTGTTTGTTCATACGGAAGCACAGACAGATAGACGGACATGGCTATATATACTTTATATAGAAGGGTCAGAGATGCTTCCTCTTGGCTGTTACATACTTTTGCACAAAATTATTATACTCTGTGTACCTTTGGTACAGAGTATAAAAATGGTCAAAAAGTAAGCAAAATTATCATTCGAGTATGTGTGAAAGATCTTGATGTTTGTTTTACAGTGCAGGTGAAAAAAAGGTTTAGATTTAGCAAATTCATGAGCCTATGGGCACCTCTAAGTTAAATGCTTTCTAAAAGGGTGAATTAAATGAAAATATAAAACTTACCAAAATGAAAAGCACAACGAAACCGAAAACAAAACATAATTGATAATTTCAATAATTTAAATTTATTTATAAATTGTTTATAATATAAAACTATATACATTGAACAAGTTGTACCAAAAGTAGATCATAATATTTTATAGTAAAACATCTTCTCTCCAATATGTCGAAGTTAACGCATACAATAAATACTTTTTTTTTATCTGGGAAATACAAAATAATTGGCAAAGTCAGACATAGTACATATAAATATGTATGTAACTGTATATATATATATATAAATAGTAGATAATGCATATAAACTAAAACTAAAACGAAATAATTTTCTGCATTAGCTTAGCAAATTTTATTTTAATTCCCCCGCAAGAAAGAAAAAGATAATAAAAATTCTTAAGCACCCTTCGGGAGGTGGGCAGGGGAGATAGCGTCTACTTAGTGCCGGGCGTTGGGGTTGTGGCTGTTGTTAGCTTGCGCCGAGCATCCGTTATAGCACCCCATAACTCAATGATGAAATCATCGGTGAAACCAAAGGATTCCAGGTCCGAGTTATCAATGGCCTCAGCAAAGTCCATCGAATTGGACTTGTTATCTCCCAGATCCCAGATCTGTGATGCCAGCTCCGTATCATTGATGCCCATAAACGACTCCAGCAGATTATTAATAGCCTCAATCCCAGCCACAGTGGCCTCATCGAATTTCGGTTCAATCTGGGCATTCCCATTGGCCTTGAAGCGTAGCGTCTCCTTGCCACTGCCATAACTGCGCCCTCCGGCACCGGCACTACCCGAGGCACGGGACTGGCTGCGCGGTCCTATGCCCTGGAAGCCACTACGCACGGGCTCAATCAAACGCAGCGTGAAAGTCTGTCCTGTGGGTATGTCCTTCAGCATGCGGGCCACCTCGTAATGACGCTTGCCCACCATATTCTGGCCATTCAGCTTCTCAATGTGATCTCCCACGCAGATATGCTCGATGCGATCAATGATGGAGTCCTCTTTGATGCGCTTAATGAAGGCATAGCCGGCCCCATTGTCGGTAATGGTCAGACCCAGGGCATCTTGCGTTTTCACAATCTCAATCTCTTTGGGTCTACCCTTACGATGGGCGAATATAAAATCATCCAGGCCAATCTGACCTCCCAGCAGACGTGTCATATCCACCTTATGCGAGTTGAGGGTACAGAATAGAATTTCCTCCTCGGAGATGTCAAAGCATTCGGCTATCTTCTGGTACAGCTCACGTACACTGGAGAAGTCATGTATGAGACCAGTGGGACTGCCGTGGGCCAGTTGACAGTGGAAGACCAAAGGAGGCTTGGATTTGTCATTATTATTGTTGTTGTTGTTGTTGTTATTGCTAATGGTGGTGGGTGGCATTGAGCTACGATTACGCATGGTCACATCGTTGCCGTTGTGATAATGATCTGATCCCGCATCGGCGGCGGCTTGAGCTTTGGTGGACTTCCTGGCGAAGAGCGGCATAATGATGATGAAGCGACTGGCTAGTTGGGGGGCATGTAGAATGATCTCTCTCTTTCCTTCTTATACTGCTTTATCTGTATGCGTAGAAGAAATTGTGGAGCTCTTGGAATTATGTGAGTTTTCTTAGGTAGGATTAGTTGTTTTTAGTTCCGTTCCGTTAATGAGGTGCAACAAGAAGTACCATTGTAACATACCCACAACCATAACAAGTCAAGCGTTTATCTAATCGATGGTTAATTTATAGCCTCAATGGAAACCACACCAAGGGCAAAAGTTTCGTATGATTCAGACTGAGCAAATAGAAGCCATCTAACTGATTGATAAGCTGGGTGTATTTTCATTGTTTATGAAAACGATTAGCAAGTGAGGTTAGGCAAGAACCATTATTATTTTTTTACTACCAGCCACCACTACTTAATTAGCTACTCAAGATCTTACCTAACAAATTGACAACGCGTAGGAGTATTCTATGGAAAACAACTAAAATATCGAATGTCGTGCGCTTGGAATTTGACAAATTTTGATCACTTTGAGCAAGTTTCTTTCATTCGGTTGCGATAAGATTGCCAATTGCTAGATAAGAGTCCAGCAGGAAAGATATGAACCCGAACAATGTTTAACTTTTGCCGACAATCGTCTACGTACGTCCGCCTTAAGTAGTTCGTAAAAGTGTACTGAACTTGTGGTGTATGGTGAAATGCCACTCGCCAGACGCATCAGCTGGGCGTCATTTAATGGCCTTCCCCCACTACTCCAACTCTCTGACTGTGTGCCCATTGGGTGTGCGTGTGCCCCCTTGTGTGTGTGTGTGCCCTATGCACTTTTGTCTGCACTTTAAGATGAACCCGCATCTTGTTGAACCTCACATTTCACTTGTACGTACATACATACGCTCTGGACTTTGTTGAATTGCACAATGTTGTTTCGTCTGTTAATTCTGAGAACAGCAACAATTACTACTACCTATAAATTTTGAGATAACAAACTGAAAATTTTACAAAAATTGAAGGGCCAAATTGAATGAAATGTAACAGGTTTAGAGGCATGCTTAGATTCTGTTGAGATGAAGTTGTAAAAATATAGTCCCAATAATGATTCAATCTTTTCGTTCGTTTCTATAAAAGGTCTAAATTTTGGCATTTCTCTTTATGTCTCAAATCTTTCAGAAGTCACTTGTGCTATCCATACAGTCGATAACACGGTGTGTCAAAAAAAAATCAAAACAAAACTTCTGGGATAAGTCGTTGCGTAGGTTGTAGATATAGTTCAGTAGATTTTTGTGGCATACTAGAATTTTTCAGTGCACATCGAAATTTTGAATAACGGTAAAAAGCCTTTTTCGCACAAACACTCACTTATACGCCCATAACTTTGTCATATATCAAATGATTTTTATTTTCTTACCGGTTTTAGAAAGAAGAAATTTAAGTCTTTAAAGATACCATATATGACTGATCAGGATTCATTTCTTATCTTGGAGTATTTGCTACGTAAACCATTTTTGATTGGTTTTTTTCCCATTTTTTGTCTTTGGTGACGTTTTTGAACACTATTTGGTTAGAAACCCCCAATATTTGTTTTATTGTTTAAGAACAACACATCGTCACGGTTAGAACGTATGCCTATTTTCTAAAATCGGTCGATAATTAGCAAAGTTATTAAAGTTTTTCGGATAACGAAATTTTCGCAATATGGTTATGAGTCGCGCCATAATAGCACTGTCGACCGAAAAATTGTTGAGTTTTTAGAGTAAATTATTGAATAATTTTTTTAGAATAAGTATTGTATAGCCATGTCCGTCTGTCCGTCAGTCTGTCCGCCTGTCTGTCTGTCCGTCCGTCTCTCAGTCCGTCTGTCTATATTAATAAATAGATCTCAGAGATGGTATGAGATAGAGGTTTGACATGTATGGAACATAAGCTTCATATGCTTACAGGCAGATCAAGCTTACTTTCAATTATTGGCACGCCCCCTCCCGCCCCCGAAATTTAGAAAAAACGTCATATCTTCGGCAGTTTTAAAGATAGAAGGTTCGTACTTTTTGGACATATTTAGTAATCGGGATTCTTTATCGGTCCACCAAAGGATTGGTAAAGATCGGATGAACAATAGTCAATATATAAGCGAAAGAAACTTCTCTGCTGCAGCGCAGTAGCAGCATATGCTTCAGCAGCTACTGCAGCATCTAAATTTACACTGAGCGTACACTTTTGTGGGTAAAGAGGTATTATAGTCGGGCTTCCCCAACTTTCCTACTTGTTTTAATTAGGCTTTTTAAGGTTTTTTTTCCTAAAAAGTTAAATAACTCAATCAAATATTACTCGATTTCAATAAACTAAGTTGCAGAAGATGCAAAATTAAATGTTTTTGTAAACTGCATACCAAAATTAAATAGTTTTATATAAATTTGACCTATTCATTTTCATTTAAAGTACGGTGAAGTCGCAAAAAACTGAAAAATTCTATTTGTTTTCATGTAGCTCCCCCAATTTTTATCCGAGATTGCAATGTAGTACACCGTTGGAAAGGTGTTACATTTCTCTTTCCAAAGACGCATTGCAAACTATTATAGGACGCCTAGTTTAAGAAATATGATTTCTTAACAATATCAACCTCGAAAAGACGGACTTTTAACCGTTATTCCAAATTTTGATGTGCACGAAAAATTTGTGGTATGCCACAATGCTACATTTAACTATATCTACAACCTACACTGTGTCGCATCCGAGAAGTTTTTTGACTGTCACACCGTGTAATCGATCTTGTGACTTTTTGGGAGAGAAGCAAAAAAATCGACTGCTGTCTTTAGTGCTCACCAACACAAGTACATTTTTCTGGCCTTCTCTAATTAGCCGGGTGTGCTCTAGTCTCAATAGTTGCTCTTCCTTTTGCACAACAACTTCAAAAGGACAAAATCATTTGGGAACTGATAGTTTCATGTTCCACTGGTCATCTACTAATTGTTCTGAGAGTTAACGTTAACATAAGAGATAAAGTTCCATTTGGGTGAACATACGTGGGGGATTTTCAAGTTGGGAACAGCTGATTGTGCCAAGGGCATTGCCATAGAAAAAGAAGTTAAAGAACAGCGGCAACTGGCGCAACGCAGACGCATGAGCTCAAAATTGCTTCGAAGAGCCGAAGTCACTTGGCGTCGCCGCACACGCGCAGACAGAATGACAAGCGCAATTGCCTCGCTTAGAAGCGAAAACAACAACTAATCTATTGCGTATCGGGGCACGGCGCCAGTCGTTTGCGCGGCAGAGACCTCTGCAAAAAGAAATATATGGAGTGGGTTTGGCTTGTGGACTCGAGCATCGGTAGAGCTGCAAAACTTGTCGATAGTGACGCCATTCGATATATTCGATAGTTTTTAGACAAAAACTCGATACTATCGATAGTATTGGTTTCTCTCTTTCAATTAAATTAATGAAAAACATAAAATATATACAGAAACTCCATTTGTTTAATTAAAAACATAAAAGCTTGGAACTTTTGTTACCAATGACTTAATTTATAAGCCATATGTCTTTATGCATCGGGAGATTAAATAAAAAAATAGGGGAAAGTTAACTTCGGCTCGGCCGAAGCTTTGTATACCCTTGCAGCTTCCATTGAGAACAAAAAAGTTTTTCTAACTAAGACTACTTTTTGGACCTTACTTTTCTATCGGATCTATACTATATAGATGTCTGATTTCGACCAAACTTGGTGAAATCTTGGAAAAGCATAATACACTGTTAATTACGAGGCGCTAATTTGGAGGCGATCCCATTTAAAACTAAAAAGTTTTTCTCACTAGAACTTCTTTTTCGACCGATCATTCATACTGCAGCTATATGCTATAGTTATCCGATTTTGATAAAACCTTGTAGAAATATGTTAAAGAATATGAAATAAGAATATGCCAATAAAAAGGACGTTTTCATTAAAAACAAAAAAGTTTTTCTCACTAGAACTAGTTTTTCGACCGATCGTTCCTATGGCAGCTATATGCTATAGTCATCCGATTTCGACCAAACTTAGTTAAATCATAGGAAAGGATAGTAAACTAAGAAATACGTACTTTGGAGGCGTTTTCATTAAAAACAAAAAAGTTTTTCTCTCTAAGACTAGTTTTTCGACCGATCGTTCCTATGGCAGCTATATGCTATAGTCATCCGATCCGGCCGGTTCCGACAAATGTGCAGCGTATATGTACCAAAAGACTTCGTGCAAAGTTTGGTGAGGATAGCTTTAAAACTGACGGAGGAGATAACATAGAAACAGACAGACGGACAAGGCTAAATGAACTCAGCTCGTCATGCTGATCAAGAATATATATACTTTATGTGGTCGGAGATGCTTCCTTCAATGCGTTACAAACATCCGCACAATTTTATAATACCCTCTGCAAGGGTATAAACAAACTTTGCACGAAGTCTTTTGGTACATATACGCTGCACATTTGTCGGACCCGGCCGGATCGGATGAGTATAGCATATAGCTGCCACAGGAACGATCGGTCGAAAAACTAGTTCTAGTGAGAAAAACTTTTTTGTTTTTAATGAAAACGTATTTATTATTGGCATACACTTATTTTTTATACTTTTACACAATTCTACAAAGATTTATCAAAATCGGATGACTATTGCATATAGCTGCAGTATGAATGATCGTTCGAAAAAGAAGTTCTAGTAAGAAAAACTTTTTTTTTTTAAATGGGATCGCCTCCAAATTTCGTAATTAACAGTGTATTATGCTTTTTCATGATTTCACCAAGTTTGGTCGAAATCAGACATCTATATAGTATCGTCCGAGTCGAAGTTAACTTTCCCCTATTTTTTTGTTGTCTTCTTTCACTTAAGTCTTCTTTCTCATACGACTTTCCAAAACGAACCCTCGTCAGAATTTGAAAGGATTACAGCCTTGTTGCAAACAATCTTGGCTTTCCGATGCACCAATTATTCAATTACTCTCCCCTCAACTTTGCATTGAATCATTGTTGTACCAAAGAAGGGACTTCATCTGGCGATTATCAGGTTATTCGATCGCTGCTCTGACCATTAAAATTCGTCTGATAACTGCCCGCTTCCATTAAGTGGATCAGGTAAGGCGATATCAGATATATGTAAATTGCATGGGTCAGATGTGAGAACGTTTCAGTTTTTGGTTAGGAAGATAATTTTAAAGTTATATCTAAAATCTGAATATGGGTTTAACGACCTGTTTTTGATTTTAGTCAAAGTGAATGTTATATCTAAAACTTATGTAAAAATAACTTTGATTCTTGTTTCCCTTTTATAAGCAACAACGACATTTGTCTCAATATTTGCTAATAATATTCATCATCCTAATCAAAAGTAGTTGAACAGATATATTTTATAATACAAATATTATCTATAATAGCCAGTGGCGTACGCAGGATGGCTTAACACCCATATTATTACACAATTTAATTGAATTGACGTATTAAATGTATCCTTTTTTAAATAGATCAAAGATTAAACCCTAGTTTTGGTTTCTTCTTAAGAGGAACAAGTGCCCGAACATTGTCGTGCTAAAAATATCACTTTATCATGTCATTTAGCATATTTGGCGTACTTCTTCAGTGTTCGGCTCAACTACATTCTGCAAGCTTTCAGCTTGTTTATGCCACCCTACTAGGATAACCTGGATCGTTGTTCCCGAATTTGTATGGCTCATTAGGCGTTAACTTCATATTAAGAGCATACCCAATTCGTTCTACTAAATCCATTCACTATTTTGTTTACAAAATGCATTCTAAAATTTTATCTGTTTTTGTTATTTTTACGCTTACACGTTTTGTAATATGAGAAACAACACCACGCGCGGCTATTCTTGTTATTGTTTTGTTTACAACATCAATGCTAAGGCAAGGGGGGAGCTCTCACAGAACGAACCATAGCGACGCGTCGCCCACATTCTCGACTACGTCGAGCCCACAAATTACAGCCAATCGGTGGCGAGTAAGCGAGAAAAACAAAAACCGGCAACGCGGAAATGTTTTTCTAATGTTTGTGTTTATTAAATGAACTTAGATGGAAAGTAACTAATGCAATAACTTTTTTCTGCGACTGAAGGCGTCATCAGTCCCCATTTGACGCCGATAAGAAATATTGTAAATCATATGACGAAGCAATCGCCTGATTAGTATTTCTTTCTTACATCGCACGCTCATATGACCAATGCCATTAATAAATGATCGAACTCAACAACTGAACTGGTTTTTTGCCCATTTGCAATTCATGGATATTTACTTTGTTTCTTTTTTTTCGCTAATCGTCCATCTGTTTAGGGGGCCTGCCCTCCGCTTAGACTTCCGTTTAAGTGCTGAAATTTTATGTCACCTTCAACTGCGCAGTTCGTTCGCTGGGGGGTACTGTGGGTCCTATATTGTATCAACCAAACACGCTTAGCTATAGCTATGTAAATAGTTTTTATCAAGCTTCTTGGTTTGGCGCGTGTTTCAATGCTCTCAACTATTTCAACCTTGATTTCTCTGTGTGTGTGGGTTTATCTGTTATGCTCTGCTAGAAATAGCTGGTTTTTATGAGGCGTTGTGGTGTATGTATTCACATGAGTGTGCCTTCTGATGTGATAGTTGACATACAAATATGGGAATAGAACGTACGAGTGAGAGCGAGAGAGAGATGCATACATATTAATATGGGGGGCTCGTCTCCAAGATTGAGTTCGAGAACCTGTTATTTTCTTAATTAATTGTATGGAACATTGTATGATCGCCTGATCTTCTCATTGTAGTCTTAAAAACAGCAGAACACTGAAATTTGTACACACTTTGTGAATGTTAGCGCATATCGCAGTGGCATAAATATTCAATAATTGCTAGATTTCGATTAATTAAGTAAGAATTTTACTATTTGTAGGAACATAAGGCTGCCAAATGACAAATAGAAAGATTCAATGTCTATTCTTTGATTCCAAGGTTGTTAAAAATTTTATATGTTTACCCAGACAAGATCAGACAAGAAAGTTAACTTCGGCTCAGCCGAAGTTTTGTATACCCTTGCAGCTTCCATTTAAAACAAAAAAGTTTTTCTAACTAAGACTACTTTTTGGAAGTTACTTTTCAATAGGATCTATAATATATAGATGTCTGATTTCGACCAAATTTGGTGGAATCATGGAAAAGCATAATACACTGTTAATTACGAAATTTGGAGGCGATCCAACTTAAAACTAAAAGGGTTTTCTCACTAGAACTTCTTTTTCGACCGATCATTCATACTGCTGCTATATGCTATAGTCATCCGATCTTGATAAAACTTTGTAGAAATGTGTTAAAGTTTATAAAATAAGAATATACCAATAAAAAGGACGTTTTCATTAAAAACAAAAAAGTTTTTCTCACTCGAACTAGTTTTTCGACCGATCGTTCCTATGGCAGCTATATGCTATAGTCATCCGATCCGTCCGGTTCCGACAAATGTGCAGCCTATTTGTACCACAAGACTTCGTGCAAAGTTTGGTGAGGATAGCTTTAAAACTGACGGAGAAGATAGCATAGAAACAGACAGACGGACAGACGGACAAGGCTAAATGAACTCAGCTTGTCATGCTGATCAAGAATATATATACTTTATGTGGTCGGAGATGCTTCCCTCTATGCGTTACAAACACCCGGACAATTTTATAATACCCTCTGCAAGGGTATAAACACAAAAATCTATCATATTTTTTATTTTGAGGGTATTATAAAATTGTGCGGATGTTTGTAATCGCATTGAAGGAAGCATCTCCGACCACATAAAGTATATATATTCTTGATCAGCATGACGAGCTGAGTTCATTTAGCCTTGTCCGTCTGTCGTCCGTCCGTCCGTCCGTCTGTCCGTCCATCCGTCTGTCTGTTTCTATGCTATCTCCTCCGTCAGTTTTAAAGCTATCCTCACCAAACTTTGCACGAAGTCTTTTGGTACAAATACGCTGCCCATTTGTCGGAACCGGCCGGATCGGATGACTATAGCATATAGCTGACATAGGAACGATCGGTCCAAAAACTAGTCTTAGTGAGAAAAACTTTTTTGTTTTTAATGGAAACGCCTCCAACGTACGTATCTATCCTTTCCCATGATTTCACTAAGTTTGGTCGAAATCGGATGACTATAGCATATAGATGCCATAGGAACGTTCGGCCGAAAAACTAGTTCGAGTAAGGAAAACTTTTTTGTTTTAAATGGGATCGCCTACAAATTTCGTAATTAAGAGTGTATTATGCTTTTCCATGATTTCACCAAGATTGGTCCAAATCAGACTTCTATATAGTATAGATCCCATATAAAAGTAAGGTCCAAAAAGTAGTCTTATAGCTATTCCACTAGAAATATGTACATACTCTCAATTTTACCATATGAACATTTTTTCCTGAAAAAATATGATATTATATAGTCCATTCACAGTGATACATGTTGGAAGAAAATACTAGATTATTTGGTATTAATGTCACAAAAAGTCAACCCTGATGTTATCGATGTCACAAAGTCAACCCTGTTTAAAATTTATTTAAATGATAATTGAAGTAAGGGCTGTTTCTAATATTATTCTAATATTAAAAATTTGATCAGAGGCTCCCAAACGTAGTCGTGTCTTGAGGACCACCTTAGTCGCCTGGATCTTGAGAGAATTGTCGCGGGACACCCTTTATTTGGAGGATGTTGCCAAATTAATTGAATGGAAAGACGTTCGCAAAAATTAGACATTTAAAGCACAAATACAAGCAAATACGGATAACTAGGATTTTTTATACAGGTCTGAACTAAAAACGCAAGGTGTTTCAGACGTTGCTCAATCAAAATGAGAGCCGTAAATCAGCGCAGCCATCATCCTCTTTCTCAAACAGTGTTTGAGGTAAGACTATTGCTTACTGGCCTCACATGGAATTCATTTGCCTGTAGAAACGCAAACTGGACCAGGCCGATGACACCGTTTGTAAAGGCTATGGTGGTGCCACAACGATAATGGAGGTACTTGACCGACAAGCAACTGCTCGCTTGAATTAAGAGCGCATGGAGAGCCACTTAGAATTTTAGTCTTATATGTTCAAACTATAAAAGAAAATGTTAAGAAAATGGAAGCTTATATTGTTTTATTTTATTTAATGTTGAGTTTTTAGAATTTTTTCTTTAATTTTATTTGGCAAACACAAATTAAATTATATTTTTGTCTTTTGTCACTTTTATTTGAGAAAGTACTTAAGCAATAATTATAAAAATATGACTCTACCAAATGCAACTTTTATTGTTTTGAGCTCCATAGACTTAGTGCAAGATGTAATGATATAACTCAAATTTGAATTGTCAGCTGCCTTCACTGTTTACGAATCGTAAAATATGTACATATCATATGGAACCGCTCGAAAAAATACTATTAATTGATTATGAATAGGCTATTAGATAAACTTTTTTGTTTTCAATGGAAGCTGCAAGGGTATACATAACTTCAGCCGAGCCGAAGTTAACTTTCCCCTATTTATAACCTGTTCCCATTGAAAATGGGAAAAGGGGGATCATGAAGTTGTGCAAAAGTATGTAACAGGTAGAAGGAAACATTTGCGACCCTATAAAGTATATACTATATATTCTTGATCAGCATCAACAGCCGAGTCGATTTAGCCATGTCCGTCTGTCCGTATGAACGCGTCGATCTCAGAGACTATAAGAGCTAGAGCCACAAATTTTTGCATGTAGGTAGGTGTATACCCGATTCAAAGTTTGTTTCAGATTTGGAAAATTCCTCCCCCTCCCCCCATTAAGCGCAAAAAACTGTCAGAGCCACAATTTTTAAGATAGACCTTCCAAACTTTATATATATCAAGTAAGGCCCAATATCTATCTATTCTGATCGGACAAAAAACACCGAAGTTATATACGAATCAATTTTGCTTGTGGGAGAGAGGGGGGGGTCTTGCATTGTCAGTTACCGCGTTTGCGCGTGCGTGTGTGCGTATGATAGAGAGTGTGTGTGTATGTGTGAGTGTGTGTATATGTGTATGAAAACACAAGAAGTTAAGGGAACAGGGAATTTTGTAGTCGGGGCACTCGACTACAGCTCCCTTACTTGTTTTATTTGTTGTTATCGATTCGGTTCAGCTTTTTTGAAGGGACGCCGGTTGGGTTTGCGGTTCGGTTCGGTTAAGAGCCGGTTTGCACCCCTGATATTCATTGGTTTTGATCTGGTCCATAAATATTAGGTCACTTTGAGCAATTTTAAATAATTTGTTATTCCGAATAATTTGTAATTCCGAGTGTGGTCTGGGTAACGCCAATAGTGTAACGCAGCTGTCACTAGTGTAACGGTATATTTTCTAGACTCTAATCGATTCCGAGTAATTTTGGTGGTACGTTGCTTGTCGAAGCTGTTTATACCTGCGGCATGCGTTCACACTAAAACAGCTGACAGCTACTTCTTTGCATAGTTTTAAAGTTGCGGGATAAGTGTGAACGCCACATGCGTAGAATTGAAGGTTTTAATTACAGCTAGCGAAATAATTGCATAAGATGATTCATTTTCCAATCGTTTTCAGACGTGTTTTCAAACGTTTTTAGAGAGTCTGTCGTATCTCATAAAGTGTAAAAACTGGGCTTAATTTTGTACAATGGCATGACACAGCCCAAAGGGCCAAAGCCGAGCATCTCTCAATCTCTTGGCTTGTGCGCTCCTAATTTTCGCACATAAGAAAGGGACCTACAGTTTATAGCCGAATCCGAACGGCAATTTAATAAGCTTTTCATGGCTAATTACTACAAAGCTGGCGCCAACAGCAGAAAGTGATGACCGGGTGTAAAGTTTATTCAAAGAAAAAACTTTTCATTAGATACTCCGAGGCGGGATCGAACCCACGAGCTCTTGCACAGCGGTCGCGCACACTAGCCGCTGAGTCACCCGGCCACGCCATTTTAAAACCGTAAAATTCTTTGTTTCGGATGCAGTATATAATTATTTTTCCCGTATAAAAGCCCATGTCTTCCGGCAAAAATATTTTTTGAAATGACCCGATGCTTTATGCAGACAGAGGGGACCCGGTTCGATTCTGTAAGGCATATATTGAAAGGGTGGTGTTGATGGTCCGGTTCGAGTGTCACTAAAAAAGCGAACCGTAACGGTTCTCCGGGTTTGGGTTTTAGCTCAATCGTTTCAAGACGTCAAATCTAGTTTTGCAATTCAATTAAGCAACACTTATTGATTGCTCGTTTTGAACTAAAGCAGTCTGTATAAATTGCATAGAATTTGCATCTTGGACAGAGTTCGTCTTTTTCATGATCTGAAAACTGACACTGCATAAGGGGGCATTAAATCTTAAGTTGCAGCACGTTGTGAGTCGTGCGTGTTCGTGAAATGAAGGTTCCGAATTTCAATCGCTAGCCAAGTTTCATCAAGTTCTTTGGCAAGTTGATTGAAGTGAACTAAAAACTAGATGAATTGCAAGAAACGATTAGTTTAACGTAAGGAAATGAATTAGAAAACAAAATTTTCAAAATGACCTAAAACGCACAACTCAAAACTAAGCCATAAATTTTATTCCTGATTCAAGCTAGTTGCCAAAACGAGTAAATTCGATCACAAAACTATAAAGGCAATGTTTATCATGCCGGTTCGAGGTCAAACCACCTTAAAAAATAAAACACGAGACTCTTAGTGGTTCTTTGACCCGCTTCAGAGTCTGTTTTCAGGGGCTAGTAAACCGGAATGATATTTATTTACTCTTATGAATTCCATTTTATAGTTTTACTAATTCATCATTTCCTGCCTGTATGAACAAATATAAACCAATCCTAATCTAGAAGATTAAAAAGAAATTGTTCAATTGTGTTGAGCAGGCAGGTATTTTGTTTTTGCCGGTTATTAGTAAAACAACTAAAACTAGTCGTGTGTGTGTGTGTGTGAAATACACTCACAAAATTTGCCACGCGTGTGGGATTTTGATATCGTTAGTCGAGTGAGTACCTCCCCCGGCCCTGGCCCCTTACCCGCACTTGTAGTATTTTTGTTATTCTATTTTGTCAGACCCTCATTCAAAACAACAACACAGCAGCAGCAGCATAAGAAATATTGTGAGACCAGAATAACAAATCAAGGTTATACAATTCATATTACGTTACGTGCAATAGTTTATTATCAATCAGGCTTTATCTGGGTAAAATGGAAAGGCAACTGCGATGCACGTAGTCAGTCAGCGTATTTGTTTGTTGTTAATAACTATTTGCAATTTGTTTACAGGCGTTAAAGTGCTTGCACATGTACATATTTACATACACAGCTAAAATTCTGTATAGCTGTAAGTGGGTTGAGTATGAGCTGGCATTTTCAGTGAATAAAGTGCACAGGTCAGCGGTCCATGCGGTTTTAAAGTTTTTTTGTTAACATTTTCAGCCAAGAAAAACCTTCAATTCTTTAAGGTTAAAGGTATATTTCATTTTCTCAAATTGTTTATAGTATCAACAAATAAGAAATAACACATGGGATTCAATGCCAAAAACCCGAAACAAATGCATTTACCTAAGAGTGTAAAAAAAGTTGATAAAAATTTAAGAGTAAATCTCTCTCTTAAATTCTTGCAAAGAGAAAAAAAAGCTTTTACTTAAAAAAGCTCGCTCCTGCCCTCTCTCTCTCTCTCTCTGTTTGTCTTTCAAAAGTTGAGAACCAAATCAGAGACGCTGGAAAAAGATCTTCGTCATGATTATCATATTTCGTTGACTAGGTCAATATTTGGAAGAGGCATGTGGGGGAACTTCTTATAACGGTAAACCTTCATTTGGTGCCAACAAATGCGCCAAGACAAGCAGAAAATTGAGCAGTCGACTCATGAGGCTTGAAATATGAATTGTTTATATGGGCGAAAAGATACAGAGAGGAGATATGTGAGGAAGTGCTGATGACGTTATAAAACCAGCAAAAATATATATGTATAGATATTATAGAGCATTGCTCTTGTTAATACACATTTTTTTGTGTAGCTTTTGTGGCTCACGTTTTTGCCTACATTAAAAATTCATAATTCGCTGACATTTTCCTTTCGTTGTGGGCGCCCACTCATTTGATTTGCTTTCAAAACGTGACTCCAGCAAAAAAATGTTAATCTAGTGCATTGCCCTGACAAGGCACCCTGTATCTGTGAAGCAACACACACACACACACATCAGGGTCTAGTTAGCATAATGCACAAGAGGCGGTGCGGGGCGGGACGGGTAACCCAAAATAACAATGAACACACACACAGACACACGCACAGATCCAACTCGGAGCAGTTTTGAAAACATTTAACCGTTTCACCTCGCTGAACTCCTCAGCACCCCCAACCAAATTAAGCAAACGAATTAAAGCGTTCACGGCACAAGGAAAACAAACCATAATAAAACAGAACAACAACCATATGGAAAATGAAATTTGAAAAAGCGAAAAAAAAGTGAGGCAATATTTGTTTTGGGCCAAGTTTACAAGCATCGAATTCGAATTAAACCACTTCCACTACGTCGGGTTCAGTTCATTGGTTTGGTCAACAACAGAATGGTTCGCACTCAGTTTTCAAAATCCAATTCCCAGAAAACATTTACAAATAAATTCTTGTGTAAGCAATTTTGCCTTCAATACAGAATTAAATTTGTCAAAGACACACAATTCTGTTTCAAGAAGACAGCACTTTGCCTATTGAATACGAAATTGGCCGCACTTGGGGAGAACAGCTGTTTTGTGATTTTAACTAAGAGTGTTGAAAGTTTAGTTTGTGTGTAAGAGAATCTTTATTCAGAGTTTGTGAACGTTTTGAAGCGAAATTCTATTAAAGGCAGTGTGTTTCAAGTCCTCAAGTAAAGAAGAAGGTGCAAAATTTTCTTAATTTGATAGTTTGATTATGTATACGTGTTTAATTTAAACAGATAAAAAATTAAATACTATTGAATATTTCCCCTCAATATTGATATGGGAAAGGTAAAAACATTATCATCTGAAGAAACAGCCAAAATCCTTGCTTACAAGGATACTGAAAAATTGAAAGATCTCCATTTGCAGTGGATAATGTAATCAATTTAAAATAGAAATATAATACAAATCGATCAAATAATATTAATGAAAGATTTCTTCTCGTGTAAAAATCTGCTATAATTCGGGCTGGCTTACAAAAAAGCAACTGCATCGCAAATAAGAGCTGACTTACAATTACCCGTTACTAAGCGTCGTGTACAACAAATTTTATCTGGAAGTAATCGGCTAATTTGGAAGAAAATTAAGTCTAAACTAGCTTTAAAATAATCGCAAAACCGTTGCAAGATTGAGTTTGCCGAAAAACACATGTCATGGACCAATCAATGGAAAAAGGTTATATTTTTCCAGACGAGAAAAAATTCAACCTTGACGGTCCCGATGGTTTTATTACTGGCACGATTTGAAGAAGCCTGAATCCTTTTCTAGTAAGCGGAACTTTGGAGGAGGTTCGTTAATGATATGGGCTGGTTTTAGTTACTATGGAAGGACCCCCATATGCAAAGTGAATGGGCGTATGAGCTCGGAAAAGTATATAACCATGTTGGATGAAGTATTAATAAACTTTTTGAATCAGCAACCAACTTCAGACACCATTTTTCAGCAGGATAACGCTGCCATACATGTATCACGACTCAGCGCTAATTGGTTTCAGTAGAACAGATCGATGTTATAAAGTGGCCAGCACGTTCCCCAGATCTGAATCCTATAGAGAACATGTGGGGTAACTTGGCACGACGTGTATATGCTGGTCATCGCAAATTCGAGTCCCAAAATTCCTACTTCAGAGTTTCAAAAGGTCGTAGACTCAATGCCAAAACGAATTTTTGAAGTGATTTCAAAATCTGGAAGCTGGACTCACTATTAATCATCATATTCTTCGACAATAATATGTGTATTGTTTTTTTTTTTTTTGGCATATAATTTAAATACACGCCTTTAATTGAATTTCGCTGTATAAAAATGAATTTTTTTGAAAATAATTTGTTTGTTAATCTAACACCTGTTGATTAAGACATTATTAAGACATTTGTTGAACTAATATCGTTATTCACTTTATTATTTAATAAAAATTTGATTCATTTCTCATCTAATTTCCCATAAAACATAAAATATCCATGTGCCTTTAATTGAATTTTGCTGAGTTTAGTCCTCGTAATCCGAGCCGCGAACCCAACCACCGTCTGATTAAAACTGCAGAACCGAAACCCGCAAATCATAACGGTTCGGTTCAGTTTATCGACCAGTTTGATGAATTAGCGACTATGGTGACATGTTTTGTTATAATAAGGCCCATATTAACAATTTCAATCATTACTTTGAATACAACTCAGAAATTTTCTGGGCCTTAAGCCCATGGGCGTAAAGTCCGTACTCAAATTTAAATGACATTTAACGCACGGTGATGAATATAAAACTTGACCAATTTATGCTTTCCATACTGATGGACTAGTTTTACAAGTGGACTTAATTGTTCTTATTATAAGAGAATATTAAGTTTGTTTACAATTTTATGCAAGATTCGGTCGTCAGTTCCCATTTTGGCATTGGTGTGTGAGAGCAGCGCAAAAACTGATTCAATCGCGACGCAGTTAAAAAAGAGCCGAACACGCAGCTCAGCGACGCTTATACTGCTAATACTGTATGAGAGCCGACTGAGCTGCTTTTGTGAGCCTGCCTATGCCTAGTAGGTAGCGACGTGCCGGTCTCTGGTTTACGGTACATACACACTACCCGCTACATCACAATCGGTTGATTACCAGAGACTGTACATGAAATGTCGTGCGTCCCCCAGACGATTTTGGGACATCGTTCGGCTTGGACATTCTCTTAAAACCCTCCCCATTTCTCATGAAGAACTTATAAAGTTGCTCCTCTTCTTTAATATGCAAGAGGTACACATTTCGTTTTGCCAGCACCCTGCAGGACCTCAAATTAAACTGGACGAAAAGTCCGATGAAATGTGGGCAGTATGTCCGAATTTAATGGGGACATAAGGCCCATAATATTTTTGAGTTTAATTTAGATGCTTACTACGATTAATTTCGATATGGGCCATTTGTCAGTGGGCGTTTTGTCATGTCACCGCGACTATCCTAGATACATAGATTCATTTTGTATACCTCCAACTACCTCTTAAAGAACGACAAACTGTCAGACTCAACGTTGCCGTCTCTTTTCTAAATAAATCTGTCAACACTATGGAGTGTCTCCGAAATCTCTAAAGATTTTCATATAAACGGTTTCATTTCAAACTACAATTGCATACAGAGAATTAATAAAGTATTGGCACAGCTTCATTTTCAAAGTTATCTTCACAGGACTCCTGCATTTGAGTGGATAATTTTACAGCCGAAGTTGTTGGGTATTGACCAACTATAGCCCGCTCCTTATGCTATGAAAATGTTTCAACAAGATAACGACTCAAAACATTCGTCGTATTTCGTTCAAGAATGGCTAATCTATCATTGCAAGCAATTAAAAACGCCTCCGCAATCACCAGACATGAATCCCTTACAACATATTTGGCACCTGCTGGAAAGAAATGTTCGGAAACATCATATAACATCCAAGGATTCTCTGAAACAAGCTCTACTGACAGAATAGGCAAATATAAGCTCAGACGAGACTGACAACTTAATAGCGTAATAAAGGCTTAAGGAGGCATTACCAAACATTAAAAGATAAAAAAATCGTGCTTTTTTTGGTTTTTATACATTTGCAGCCAAACCAAAAATGATATTAATTAGATTTTTTTTGTAAAATTAAGTCAAATGTTGAATAAAATATGTTGCATTTTTATATTTTCTTTAAGTTAAGTATAAACAAATATATTAAGCAACAAATTTTGAAAATGAAGCTGTGCCAATATTTTATTGATTCACTGTATGTGAAGAGTCTTCAATTTCGTAGGCTACTAGATAAGATGACAAAAGTTGAGTGATATGAAACCGACTGCTCAAGGCAAAGTAGACTTGATGCGTACGGTTTTCCTTCCCCAAAATCTACCAGCCGACATTATTCTTGACACTTTACATATAAAGTCCTTATAGTTAAATTTAAAATCTCTTCGTTTCATTTTGGTGTTCCCGTTTCCGAGTGAAATATAAGTCGATTGCCTTTTCGAATGAATGATCGAATCGTTATCGAATTTTAATTCAGGCAGCCTTGCCAATTTCGATCAGCACTGCGCATGCGCTGATTCGGAATTGCGAATAGCCTCGGTTTCATTTCGATCGTTTTTCTTTCGTCTGCATGCAATTTCCGAGGTAGAATCTTAACAAAAATGATTTTAAATCAAATTGAAGGCTCGTTATATCTATAGATACTTCAAAATCTCCACAATATTCGACATGTTAAAATAAAAATACTTGCAAAATGCAAAGAATCACCGTTGCCAAAAAAAATTGCATTTACTTTTCATTCCACTGACTCTAAGGCAAAACTTTTGAAACCGAATAACTTGATCGTTTTTCGGAAACGGGAATACTACCAATTCCGACTCAATGATCTGATCAAAATCGAAAACGAGAACAGGCCTGATAATGATTTAAGTTATTAGGAAAATGCTAATAATAATGATAATATTCAATAGCAAAAAAACAAAAAACTTGAAAACACACAATAGCTTTTCCTGAAAAGTGAATTTTTTTTTTTTATAAATTTTTTTGTTTGGTGTTTATAAAATCTTAAATAGAATTTAATAATTAATAATTTTAATTTTTGTTCATTGATTACAGCTCCATACACTGTTTGAACTACAGAATATATAGCCGTGCTGCAAGCACATTACTACTTCATTTACGTTAGCTTAAGGAGCTGTATAGCAAACGCATTACGAACCTACATACCTACTACTCAATAGTACATTGGGTCGTAAAGCATCTGCATTACAACAGCGCATAGGATTTAAAAATTGCGTGTCGTTTAGTGGCCGGCCCATCCACACCGTCGATTACAATTCTTAGATTAGTATATGGGCATTTCCTCCCAAAAATTAAAGTACTTAAAAACACGTTTTTCGATCTATTTTTATGGGAAACAAAATAACTAGTTTAAGCCAATCTTAATTATTCATATCCATTTCGAGATTTTCAAAGCAAAGTCGAGCAATCACTTTTTTCTTATTTTTATCATTCTTTGGACACCTAGATTTCATTAAATTTTGCTCTCTAAAATCATTTTAAGGGTACAAAGTGTAAACAAAGATTGATAAGAAACCATAACCAACTATGTGAGTGCAATTAACAGTAAGTTTTTTTTGCTTTATCAAAGCAACCAAAAAAAACATAGAGAAAAATTGGTCACATAACATATGTCACGTAACGTATCATTTAGGGGCAAATATAAAAAACACAACATTTATTTTTCCGAAAAGCTTTCGGCTATCGCCCACTTTTTCGATTACTGGTAATGAGGTCTCGAAAGCATGCAAACGGTCATGCTAATGTAAAAGTAATCTGCGTTGTAATCGATTCAGCCGCTGGCTGGGAGCAAAAGTAGAGTGCTCCGACTCTTAGAGAGCTGTCATCTGAACCGAGAGAGACCGAGGTGAGAAAAATTAGCTCTAAGTCACTACGGAATACGACACCTTTAACAAATACACCTTGGGATCACACAAGCTGACAAGTTTTCACCAAATAAAACTAGCATTTTCGTATTTTTTTTGTGTCAGGTTATTGGCTAGTCACACTGAGCACATCTAACACCCAACATCAAAAGTCATAAAAATTTGAATATTTAAATTTTGACATTTTTTTTAAACATATTTCTGCAAGACGCTGATCCACTTAATATTTTGACAAAACAAAAATTTAAAAATGTTGGCATTGCAAATAGTGCACGCCCGTACGAATTAGAATTCCATCTTTAGTTCACAGTCCATCTCTAGTTTACAGTTATATTTCAGATATCTGTTATTCGGCTAGGACACGTTTAACCTTTTTTCCGCTAAAAAGCTAGAATAGATATCGATAAGTGCTTTGTTCAAGTTTATTCGCCAGTAAATCAGGGAAATGCACGAAATTCCGAGGATAAGTTGGAATGTGTGCCAGTGAAAGACGTTTATTAATCGTTTGTTAAGTCAATTTTGTGCCAAAAGAAGAATATTAAATGCCAGTGGGGGCAACACAAAAGCAAAAACCTAAAATGCCTAGAGGGGGAAACAAACAATGAATGGAATGTGCCAACATTCGTCATATTTTATAAACGACCAAACCTGGTGGCCTCATCCTGCTTAGGTTAAATCTTTACTAATTGTATGTCTTCATAAACAATAACATTTCCCATTGACAAGACCCTTTTTAGTTCAATTGCCAACAGCCAAGTCATCCCATTGTAAGACTTGACTTGTCTTAAGTACCCCCGTACTTATGACAACAGAGAAAAAGTGATTGTAATGCATAGAAACGTCAAAGAGTGGCCATTAAAACTGCCTGATTACGGACATGACATGACAAAGCTAGCAGCTTCGGGTCGGACTTTAATAATAAATGGAAATGGAGTTGGTTTGATTCTATGCTCCGTACCGTTCCCGTCCCGTTCCCGCAGCATAATATGGCAAACCGTATTGAAATGTCACGCAAGCAATTTACATAAATGGCGTCGCTTCCGCTTTTCGAACTGTTTGGAGCAGCCAACAAGAACAGCAACAATGGCAAGTGAAATGATGTATCTATGGGGATGCACGTACAAAAACAACAACAACAAAACGGTTAACAAATGAAGAGAAAAAGTGTAGCAGAGAAAAAGCAATTTCTGATTCATGGCAAAGAAATCGATCAAACCAGTGGCGGCCACTGGCCAAGAGCTGCCAAAAACCACAGATGCTTCTTTCTTCACGGTTTGTTAACAATTTAATTTGCCTACAAATTGTGGATTTCTTTTGGCCGGATAGCGGCACGTGCTTGCCTTAATTAAAATAACCATCGTGCATAATCTGGTTGGAAAATCAATTTTCTCAGAAAAGAAAAACGTGCTTTAGCACCCCCTGAAAATTGTTGCGACGACGCAGTAGTTACCTCCCCAGCCGGCATTTGAATCTAACCTTAAATCGAAGTGAAAGAAGGAAATTGCATGCCAAATAGCAATGAGCTTGACATTGTGGCAGGACCACAGCGAATCCACCAAAGAGATGGAGGAAAAATACATAATTATGTCTATGCTGTTGTTTTGGTGGTGGTTTCATTTCCGCTGGCCATGACATCAGCGGGAGGGAGGTGCGCCAGACATGGGTGTGGTGTGGAAAAACACTTGTTCATTTCAAGTTAATAGCTTACAGCTGTTGAAAATCGATAAGAAACTCTCACCCTCCTCTCTGCCCGCAAGCTGATTTCACAAAAGTTATTAAACAAAAGGCAAATTAGTGTGGTTTAGTAACAGACAACAAATGTGCAAATATTTAGTTACATGTCACCTTTCACTTTGAATGAATGTCAAAAAATGTTAAAGATGCGGCCCAGCCACCAGACAGTGAGACGCTTAATTGTTGTTATTGGTACGCACCTGCTATACTCCTTATCTCTGTCCTCAGTGGGTTGTGGGTTGATCAGCGAGCGCTTTCCGCGAGTTACCGCTAATGAGCAAGGAAAGCGGACTTGCCCAGACCAGATTTGCTACGCACACACACACACACACCAACACACACAGAGACAGGCCAAAAACAATTTGTTCTTTTTTCTTTTCAACACGTTATTGAATTTCTTTCACCGAACTAACTGGTTTTAGTTTACTCTCTCGCGCACACACACACACACGCTCACAGCGGCCACCACTTTTCCAGGGCAGTTATCAGCGAATTTCAACTTGACAGACGACACCAGTGACGCATCACAATGTGCTAATTATGCTAATCGCGTTTAATTTTAAGCTTCAACTTTCGGCTAATTCATTGCTGGGTTTTGGTTTTTGGCTAAATCCCACTTGGCCAGAGCTCTCCCTACACAGCTCTTCTCTATTCCGCTATCAATATCACACTGCGACCTGAACGGCGACAGTAGCAGTTTAAGCATCTCCGTAACAGTGACTATAAATAACGATAAGCAATTTATCGATAAATTGTAACAAATACAAAATGGTCACCCTATTTGTGTAGGGTCAGCTTCTGTACCGCTAAATTTAAAAATTTGCTTGCGATTATTTTGGGAGTGTTTGCAATATTAAGCAATTCGCTTTGTTCCAATGTCACTTGAGACTACATAGTAGTGTCTAGCCTTCCTGTCTTTGGTAAACTCTGGTGCAAAATTATGGCCGCACCTAGTTTTTTCAGTGTACGCATAGAAAGAGTGAAGCTAAAAAAAAATTTGGGATTACCGTTTCAAAGAGCGTTAAAAATGAGGTAAAATAGATGACAAATATCAACACTCTCCATTCAAAAATTAACCGTTGTGTTTCATTTTCGTTTTGTGCTTGGTGCATAATTACGGCCGCGCAGTATTATTTCTTATTTTGTGTTTGGATGCCGGTGATCTTCTTGATAGTTACTTGGTTAATAAAGTGGACCAAGTGGACCAGACCTTCTGATGTCGATAAAGGCCATTTTCTGACGCTCAAAAATGAGAACTGCTCATTTCGAGAAATTGCCAGAAAAATTGGTAGCTCCAACAAAGTTGTGATGAATTTTTGGAATAACCAAAATAAACATGGAAAAAAAGTCAGGGAGGACGTAAGCCGAAGATAAGTAAGCGTGACCAGCGCCGAATAGTGAGTGCTACAAGTAGTTCAGTAAAGACCGCTTAGAAGTTAGCAGCTGAAAGTGGGCCGAAAAGTGTCCCGCTGGACCGTTGCAAGGGCTCTAAAAAAATCTGAAACCATAGTGCGACAAAAAATGAAGATGGCTTCAAGGTTACTGGAACGCCATAAAAAAGCCCACATAAAATTCGCCAGGAATAACATGGAAACTGACTGGACAAAGGTTAAAAGTTTTTATAGAGCAATGCAAATACTAATTTATCTTTCTAGATCATTTTCTCGGATGAGAAAAAGTTTAATTTGGACGGTCCTGATGGCATTTCGCATTATTGGAGGGTCTTAAGGAAAGAACCCCTATACTTTTCTAAGAGAAATTTCGCAGGAGGATCTTTGATGGTTTGGGCTGTGTTCTGCGAGTCTGTATGCTTGGAGCTGGCGTTTCCAAGCACTCATTTGAACTCCAGGAATTACGTGCAAATATTGAAAATGAACTTGTTGCCTTTTCGTCGCGGTCGTAGGAGTAAAAAGTTCATTTTTCAGCAGGACAACGCATCAATGCACGTCATCCGTGAGACGCATTCTTGGCTTGAAGGCAATAATGTTCGGTTTTGAAGTGGGCCGCGTGCTCCTCGGACATGAATCTAATGGAAATTTTGTGGGCGTTGCTGGTCCAAAGGATTTATGCTAAGAACACCAAGTACAACAGTACTATGGAGCTCAAATTGGCAGTTTCTAAGTCATTGGAAGAACTTTCCCTGAGCGATTTAAAAAGTCTCGTAGGCAGTATGCCGAATAGGATCTACGAGTTAGTTAGTGCAAAGGGAGGTTACACTCATTATTAAACTAAATAAAAATATGAAAATAAGTGAAGTGCGGCTATAATTATGCACCATCACAAAACGAAAATCATCTATTTTACCTCATTTTTAACGCTCTTTGAAACGGTAATCCCAAATTTTTTTTAGCTCCACTCTTTCTATGCGTACACTGAAAAAACTAGGTGCGGCCATAACTTTGCACCAGAGTTTATGAAGGGTGATTTTTAAGAGCTATAGGAAAGTTTTTAAAAAAAAAAAACACATAAAATTCAGAAAAATGCATAAAATTTTTATTTGAATCGATGGTACGGTCCATATAATTTAATGTTTGAAGATTATTTCATGCAAATGTTGACCGTGACTGCGCCTCAAATGGTCCATCCACTTAGTCCAATTTTGGCATACTCTTTGCAACATTTCGGCCGGTATCCCACGAATAAATGCTTCAAAGTTGTCTTCCAATTGAAGCGTATAAACATGAGCTTTAACATAGCCCCACAAAAAATAGTCTAAAGGCGTTAAACCGCACGATCTAGGCTGCCAATTGACCGGTCCCGAACGTGAAATAAAATGTTCACCGAACTCACCTCTCAATAAGTCCATTGTTGTGCGTGCTGTGTGGCATGTGGCACCGTCTTGTTGAAACCACATGTCATGCAAGTCAAGCTCCTGCATTTTGGGCAAAAAAAAGTTGGATATCATCTCACGGTAGCGCTCACCATCACAGACGTTACGATTCGCATCATTTTTGAAGAACTACGGTCCAATGATGCCACCAGCCAATAAACCGCACCAAACTGTGACTTTTTATGCATTGGTAGCTCTTGCAACGCTTCTGCCTGATATTCACTCCAAAATCGACAATTCTGCTTATTTACGTACCCATTGAGCCAAAAATGAGCTTCGTCGCTGAACACAATTTTTCGGTAAAAAAGTGGATCTTCGGCCAACTTTCCAAGAGCCCATTCACCAAAAATTTTACGTTGCGGTAGGTCGTTCGGCTTCAATTCTTGCACCAGCTGTATTTTGAAAGGCTTCACAACTAAATCCTTCCGCAAAATTTTCCACGTTGTTGTGTAACAGAGGCCCAATTGCTGCGAACGGGGACGAATCGATAATTGATGGTCATCATTAACACTGGCCGATACAGCTGCGATATTTTCTTCAGTTCGCACTCTACGTAAGCGTGTTGGTGGTTTAATGTCCAACAATGTAAATTTGGTGCGAAATTTAGTCACAATAGCCCGAATAGCCGCTTCAGTGGGTCGATTAAACTGACCATAAAATGGAAGAAGCGCGCGATGAACTTTCTTAACATTCTTAAAATCCAATAATTTGCAAGCGTTGTTCGTTTGTAAGACGATTCATGGTTAAATTATAGACCAAACTGAAGATGTTTGACAGTGAAACAAAACACGAAACGTGCGAGAGCTGTTTAAACCAAAATTGCCAAAAAGATAAAAGCTTAAAAATCACCCTTTATATCAATGGAACTGCACGCTAAGTGTTTTCAAGCGGGAAATCCTGCAAACTTATAACTAAAATCCACGCTTCAAACTTCTTTTAAAAATTAAAAAGAGGTTTTGACAACTAATTGTCCATTATTATGCAGAATGACAAAATATGGTATTCGATATGTCTTTGTACATATGTAAGTATTTTTCATGCTTTATCTTGTCTTTCTTTTCTCTTCCCTCATCCCGAAGACAACCACTATGCCCACGACTAGCTACTGTAATATCTGATGGTGCACTCATTGTGAGCCTGATACTCATACTCCTTTTTTATACCAACTAAATATTTTTTCCTTCGTCACTTGAATGGAATTTTGAATACTCAACACTATTGACACAAATACAACTTAATAACGAAGCCAAACTCTTCTTTTAGAATCTTTAGAAAAGCAAATATGTTTTTATTGGGAGGTGCAAATACTTTTTTTACTAAAATAACTTAAAATTTTCTTAATCTTTTTAATTACAAAATAGCCCTTTTTACCACCACATAAATAATCAATTTTCGACAATAAAAAACCAAAAAAAATCCACGACCAACCAAACCAGACCTTAAGTGGATGGTCCCACCAGCCCCCACACTCCGCGCCGACCAATTATAGCCACCGGCCCTACCTTCCGCCTTTACCGCACGCCTCTCCGCCCTACGCACCCGCGCCCGGACGCCCCAGCCTTATAGAACTAGACGGCCCGCCGCTATAAGACTCTCTAACACTCTCTAGCCGCTTCTCTTTTGTTTGTCCGCGCTTCCGTTCTAGATAGCGCTGCTTGTTTTGCTGCTTTTCTGAAACATCCCCTACTTTTGGTTTGAACCGGCCATAACCTGACCCAGTTGATCGACCACCGCCCTCATTTGCGCCGCTAGCTTAAATACTTGAGTAATACTCGCACGACAATATGCAAAGGTCTTTTCTTTTCTTCTCCGTAGGTTAGCACAATTCGAATTTTCCTCCCTCGTCACCCCTACCTATCACCCCACACCACCACTTATTCATCATGCTCTGTACCAGATAATTGGTTTCCTTCATTTGCCCATTTCATTAGACCAACAGTTATTGTATGATGACTTTGACTTCTGTATTTCCGTTCTTAGTTTTTTTTTCCTTCTGCATTTTTGGACTCGGGGAGCAAATGCAGTTTTTATAAATAAGTTGCTCTCCCAGACACACACACACAAAGAGAGTGGGCGACTTAAATAGAGATGGATATATTATAATATATATATACACATGCATACATACATATCAGAGAACTGCAACGAGCCGCCACGAGTACAATCGCTCAACGCTCAAGGCTTGTCAGACTCGAGTATTGCCCTTACTCATACTCAAGTTGACTCAGCGCTTCGGCCGCGAGTTGACGCAAAGCCCCTTGTTACAAAATAGAAGTTCTGCTGAGAGCCGTCATGAGTAAAGTTCGTTCGGTACAAATACTCGCGATTATTCCTAGCTTCGGCCGCGAATCACCGAGAGTACTTGTTGCCGATGTCAAAGATCTGCTGAGATCTGTTACGAACAACACTTTGTGAGAGCAAAAGAGATAGCATAATGGCCATTTCTTCCTTCTTGTGGCATGTTGTTGTATGAAGTTTTCAAAAGACAACAACAATTGCATAAGAGGCTTGTCGAAGCTCGTCGTCAACCAGCAGAGTACGTACGAGTAAATTCTGTTGCGCGTACGAGTAAACACGAGTAGAGTGGCAAAAGGCTTATTTTGACTCGTGTTATGAAAAGCTTGTTCATATTACTACTCGTACGAAGCAAAGAGCTTACTCGTTCTGACTCAATGTGCTTGCGATGATTTCGTGTGTGTCGAACCAAGGCGACGAGTCCAAACAAGCCAAGTAATCGCACGAGTTAGAGGCTTGTTGCAGGTCTCTGATACATATCATAGAGAAGAAAATGTCGAAAACGGATGCGTTCTCGACACCGCTTGTCGAGTGGGAGCGTAGGACTACATATGTATACAAATAAATAACGCATGAGCGTGTATGAGTGTGTGTTGTTGTTGGCTGCGGGGGCGATTGGGAGTTGGCGCTACAAAGGAATGCTACAGTTTTAGTTGGGCGATGTATTGCGCTTTGGCGTCGATGGCGGCAAATCCATTGTCTTGCAGACCCAACCCGATATATCCACCTCCTCAATTTCCGCCTTGCGTATCCAGGGATGACTCTGCAAAACAAAGGGCAATGTATACGCATTTTATTTATGTCTCTTCACCTACCAGCAAAGTCTTGAGATCGGCCCGCTCATCGGGCTGTTTTTTGAGGCAGATGTCGACAAAGTCCTTGAACTCGCTGGAGAATATTTTGTGCTCCAGCTTGGGCGGCGGTTCGTTAACAATATAATCGAGTAGCTCAAAAATGGCCATCACTTTTGGTTCCAGCACCGATTGGTTGCCATCTTCCGAAGCATTTTCACCAAAAATGGTCTCCAGGGTGCCGGTATCGGGCGGTGGAATGGGATACATGCCAATGGCCATCTCTACTAAGGATAGGCCCAGCGACCAAATGTCCGATTGCACCGAATAGTGTGTGCCCTGAAGCCGTTCCGGCTAGGGAAAACAAAATAATTTAAGATTTGGGACCGTTGTATTCTACTTTTGAACTTACCGACATATAACTGCGCGTGCCCACAAACGAATTGGCCATTGAGTCGATCAGCTGACCCGATACACCAAAATCACAGATCTTAATCTCGCCACTGCTGTTCACCAATATATTGCTGGGTTTCACATCCCGATGTATAATCGCATGCTTATCTCGCAGATAGCTCAATCCCTTCAGCACCGCTAGTGTGATCCGCCCCAGTATTGATTCCGGTATACGGCCGGCACGCTTCAAGATCAAATCCAACGAGCCACCGTCCATGTATTCCATGCATATGCTTATTTCGCCATCGCTATAGAAAGCCCCATAGAAGCCCACAATGTGCGGAAAATTGCATTCGTGTAGCACTTTCAATTCGCGTAGGATTTGCTTCTTAATGGCCGGTTTCACCTCAAGATGGATCAATTTGCGTGCCATGATGAGGTGTGTGTGCGTGTGACGTACCTTCATGACAACGCCACCATTCCCGGAACCTAATTCACCCAACTTTTCCAAATCCTCATCTGATAATTCGCCGATTTTCTCCTTTTGGCTCAGGAAAACTTTGATGCGTTTTCTTTCGGTATCGTCCATGTCCAATCCCTCGAGAGTTTCGGTCAAAGCATCGATGCTCGTCTTTGGCTTCCCCAGCAAACTGTGTGTGCTTTAATTTAGACTTTTTAATGCATTTTTGCAAAAACGAAATCAAAATTAAGGTGGCAATGCGTAGATATGGCATCTTAAGTTCTTCGCCTAAGATGTCGCATCTAGTTATTGTAAGGTCTTTGAAGCAACTAACGGGGCTCTGTTAGGTGTGTGTGCGTGGGTGCGTGTGTGTGTGAATAGAGCTCTGTTATTGCTCAGTCGAGTAAAGTTTTTTTTTTGTAAGACAGAGCTCTGTTAGTTGATTTGCTTAAATTTCTTAAGGGATTTGAAGAAAAACAAATAAAAAAGGCCAATTAAACAATATTTACTCTGTTCCTGAGGGCGTTTTAAAAGGTGGCGTTGGGGCCACCTGTGCGGCCGCAACAGTTGCATCCGTATTCACAGGCGGCAGCACCAGGTTCAGTTTGTTCTTGGACATTTTTTTTCTTTTTTTTTAGCCAAAATAACAACAATAACAGCAGCGGGGGCGGAGTGACCGGCAGCCAACTTTTTAGTGCGACCACATTTGACTATTTTTCAGATTGGTGAATAAGTTATAGAGATGAGCACTGCAGCGGCTTAGAGATGTGCGATATTTATAAAAACTATTACGTGGTCACTGGTCACGCTTCACAAACTTGAGTGTTGCTAGAAATTATAATTTTCAAAATTAAGCAGGAAATCTATATAATTGGTGAGAGTTGTTAACAACGAGAAAGCAATGCTAACTTCGTATTTGCCGCAGCTTAAATACACTTGAAACTTTTGTGACCACTGACTTAATTTTGTGACCAATGACTTAAAAAAATATCCACTCCAAATGGATATTTTTGTGGATCTTTGTTTTTTCTGCGTAGATATATATACAAATGAGCAATATAAATTTTGTTTCAATACAAAGGCAGGGACTCGTAACATGACGGTAATAAAAAAAGGACTAATTTTCAAGCTATCGTCTATGTCGCTGTAAGTTGTTATCCAATCAAATTCGCTTTTCGCGCTTTTGCAAAGGCAAAGGAATCGATTATTACGCTGAAATCTAACTGCCTTGCTAACTCGGACTCCAAACATAAAAACGCCAGACCAGTTAGACGCTTTGTGTAGAACAAGATCTGCGGAAGTTTTTGACACGCGATAAAACACTGAAGGAGCGTTCTCCACTAGCGACAGTGACAGGGAGAGTACAAAAAATTCCCAGAAAATCTCAGGCATTTGGAAAAAGATTCTTAAGGTTTTTTGAGTACAGAGCGTTGAGCAATACAAATGGAGGAAGGTTCTTCAAAATTATCTACATAGGTAGAGGTGAGGTGGACGATTTCATCTTTCAACTCTTCGGAAACATCAGCTTCGTACTTCTTCGTAAATTCTCCGGCAGACGACTGGAGAGTATCTTCATCCAACGTGGTGAATATCCATAAAAAAGGGAACACTTCACTCAAATTTTTTACAGCTTTGAATCTTTTTGTCATTTCTGGACTTGCGTCATCATCCAAAAATACTTTTGCACGATTTCGTTTGCGAATTTTTGGCAAAGTTTCAGTGTACATTCACTCAGAATGAGACAAATCTAAAAGGAGAGCCTTCAGATTGTCAACTTCTACGTCTATAGTAGCTCCTTTTGCTTGAAGGACGTCATTTCTCTCATTGATAGCACTCAAAATTTTGAACCAAATCGGGATAAATCAAAATATATTCGAACGAATTCATTTATATTTGAATACCGTTGATGTCCTGGAGAATCTTCGCTGTCAAATTGAGTTCCTTCAGTTCGTGAAGTGCTTCTTGTATTCCAGAATGATCTTTCGCGAAAGGTTTAACGGCGTCAACTTTTCCAGACCATCACATGTCGGACAAACTATGAAGGGAAGAGGGAATTTTTTTTGATACGAGTTCCCATCGTTGAGGTCTTCCACTGAATATGTTATAACATTTCTGAATGACTCCAAAAAATTGTTATAGCTTTTGGACAACATTTAGCGAAATCGACACCACAAAGGTTCCGGCTGTGAACAAAGGTTTACGGTGAATAGACAGCGTATGGATTTTTCTTCACAAATGATGCGACGAATGAGGCAACGAAAATCGCCTTGTGTACAAAATCTAAAAATAGACAGCGCTTGCGTGTGTGAGTAAACACAACGACCCGGTCGGATTTGTCGGAACGTGGTTCCCAAAAGAATGCCTTCTGGCACACTTCTTTTTACTAGGAAGAATGCACTACCAACTTTAGCAGTATGATTGAAGGTATATAATCTGTATGGAAAGTGATGCACGTTCCTTTTGGCAGTAGTTTAGAAGCGAAGAAGTCTGCACAACATGCAAACGTCCCTTCTAATGGCACGCATGCAGCACCCGTGCTGTTGGAAACCAAAATGCGAAATGAGGCCCGAACGATTGACGACCTTTCGCTTTTTCAAGACATGTTTTTTTTTCCGTATGTTGGAAGGCATAAAATCTGCATAGGATGCAAACGTCCCTTCTAAAGGCACGCGTGCAGCATGAGGCAGAGACAGCCGAGCGTTTTTACGAAGTTGAACCAACAACAACAACCCATGCAAACGTCGCTTCTAATAAAACAGTTCCTGCTGCGTTTCGCCCTTATACAAAAGCGAAAGGAAGACTGCAGGATTTTTGCAACTACTTCTCAGTGGCAAAAGTTGTATACGAGTTGTGCTTCTGGCATGCAGTCAAGTCCTACTGGGCAGTCGTCGGCTGTCGCTGAATGCGTACAAGAGAGCGGCTGGCTCTAGAGCGCCTCTAGAGCAGGGTTCCCCAAGAAGAGAGGCTCTCTGTCTCTCTCTAACACACTGAGCTGCACGGCACGCATTCGGCGAACGCGAGGTGCGGCCCCCGGGGCAGGCTGAGGAACACGCTCTAGAGCGCTCTCTCTCTGGCTTTTAAACAAAATTTCAAGAGAGCCTGGAGAGCCAGCACGAAAAAATCGTGTGCAAAAAAATCGTATGGCGCTACTCACCTCAGAGATTAAATTGGTCTTTGGTTCGACTCTCTGCCAAGGGGACCACTGATGGACCAAATTGTTCCTTAGGAGAGATACAACCTTTAAGAATGATTTGACGCAAATCTTACAACATGTACTCCTCTCTAGAGATTTCCAGGACACCCCCGAATAAGTTTTGGACATTCCTATAAGGATCTTAAAGATACTTAAATAGTTGAGGAGTTTAATTTCCAAAGAGTGCGAAAAGTCACATTCGGGGGTGTCCTGCATATCGCTTCAATTGGTTTGCAAATCGCTCGAAAAATCCGTCAGTGTACCAGAACTTCAAGAGATTTCGTTTTCTTTTTCGAAAGGTCTAGTTAAAAGGTGTGTTTATATGATTATGGTCCAACTACAAAAACGGTGCTAAATCGCGTAAGTTTTTTGAAGTCGGTTTGGATGGTTTGTGTATTGGTCAAAATTTCCTAACAAAATACGAGAGGTTTGAAACCAACCAAAAGTTGCAAATAACCAAAATTTCTCCAACAAAACCCGTTTTCCGTTTTTGTAGGGGCTACTACCACCTGTTTCCCTTCTTAAGCTGAAAAATAATATATTAAAAAATTATTATTTTTAACTTTTTTTAATAAAAATAGACATATTGATTAGTTATTTTTAACCGCTGGGCATTTTGTTGTTTCGTTTGATGGTTTTTTTTAAAAGTTTGTAGCGAAGCGACCAAATAATAGCAACAAACAAGTTGAACAAAGATTTATAGGAATATTGGAAAAAATTGTGTGTATGGCAAAAAACATAAAAATCGGAATTTCGGAATAAATCCACAAAAATAATAAACTTAATAGTAAATCGAAAGAGCAATTGTTTGGTTTCGAGAGCCGCCTAGACGACCAGTTTTTGCTTTTTGGGTGACACCACTAAAGTCTCATCCTCGTGGCTGTGGGGCGGCGTGTGATCATCGATAAGCATGTCATCGTCATCCTCTGCACTCTGCTCCAGTTGCGTTTGCCGTTTGAGCCGTAGCTCAAACACCTCACTGATGGCATCGCGGAAACAGATGAAATTGTAATCAATTACGCCCTGACGATTGAAGTTCTCCTCGCGCAGTATGCAGACCAGGGCCAGGAATTTGTTCACCTCTCGCAGATAGAGTATTGTGTTGTTGTTTAGTTTAATGAGACTAGAGCTGCCGCTGTCGAAGGCAGTTTCCTCGGAGCTAGAATTACAAATGGAATTAAAGTTTGTCAGGAGAAACTATACTACGGCTAATCACCTGTATATGCTGGACAGATCGATGACCACATCTATCATATCACAGCACAGCTCATAGGTTTGCATATCCACAGGTGAGGAATCGGTGGCAATATAAATTTTGGACACCACATCGAAGAGAAAGGCTTTCTCAATGCCCGAGTTCTGGAAACCAACGGGTTAGTTGAGTTAACACTGAGCAATACCAAATATACGTACGGGTATAAAAATGTTCAAAAGATTCTCTAGAGTGGGCAGCTGTGGAATCAGTTTCTGCACCACCTTGGAGAAGGCCTCGAATATCGAATGATCGTATATGGAGGTTAAGTGGAAACTGAGATGGATCTGATTGAGGCCCGCCTCGCTGAGGTCATCCGAGGAGCGTTGATGAATATCACGTTGCGATTCCATTTTCGAATCATCGCTGATGCCGTCCACCTAAGTGTGGGAAAATAAACAGTTGTAGATAGTTTGCTATCTAGCTATGGCTACCCCCTCCCCCCGTTCTCACCTTGTGTATGAACACCTCGAACTTGATGCGTGGATTCACCTTATGAGCCTTTATCACGGTGTTCTTGAATTTGGTCAGTGCCTCGTTGTAATCATCCTTGGCATCGATGACAAACACCAGGGCCCCACAACCGCCAAAGATCATGTCCGAATCAAAGGTCGGTTCAATAAAATCAATTTGTCCAGGGAAATCCCAAATTTGAAACTGCACAAAGCTGGAATTGTTGATGTCATCCTTAACGATTTTACTTGTCGATTCGAGGAAGAGCGTCTCATTGGGCGACATTTTGTGGAAGACAACCTTTTGTATCGAACTCTTGCCCGATCTGCGCAGTCCCATAAGCAAAATTCTGGGTTTAGTTTCGCTGCTGCCTGTGGCATTTGGTTCCATCTCCAAGCCATCCTGATTGTAAGTGCCATATTCATATTCCTTGGGAAAGGTATCCACAGTATAATCATCGTCGTCGTAGCTCTAGAAATTGCAAATAAGAATTAGGGCGGAGGTCTTTCGAGCTGGACAGGGGGTGTGCAGGGGGAGGGTCAATTGATAAGGCTTCTTTGTTGTTTACTTACCATGGTGTAGGCCTGGGCTTCAACTTCGATGTGACCTCTGAGCGTGTGGGATGTTTGATAACACCACTTTTAGATAGTTTCAATGGCCAGTTAGTTAAACCTAATCCAAATCAGACATTATCTTTAGTTGGAAATGTTAGTGTGCCCTTAAATCGATTACTAACTACCGATAACCGATAGCCGAACAGCTGTAAGTGTGTACACACCACTCTTAGAAAGCAAGCTGATTTTGTTTATACAGTTTTTTATGTAAAATGTCAGCTCGTGGTTTATTGTTGATGGGCCAATGCCTGCCCTGCATTAAGCAGAATGCCTCCAAAATACGCATACGCCGCATGGAACTGGACAAGCATCTTAATATGGTTGGTTTGCATTCATACACTTTTATTCCATGCGTTAAATTTCCTCCATTTGCACATTTTCCAGTATTTCAAAAAGGACGAGTTTTACTTCGCCCATGATCCTCAAAAAGTGTGCAAAACCGGCGATGTGGTACTCATACGTGAGCTGCCCGAACGTCTCACCCGCCTCATTACGCACGCCGTTGAGAAGGTGGTCTACCCACTTGGTGACATAACCGATCCCATTACCGGCAAGAAGGTTGTGGTGGGCAAATACCGCGAGGACATTGAAATGGCCAACCAATTGTTTGGCAAATCCGACAAGGCCTTCGACTATGACAAGGCACCGCCACGTGGTCGCCTTGAGGGCACCAAGGACTTTACGCATGGCGAAACCTACATCAAATACCACGAGGATGGCAAGGATCAACCGTTTGCAGTTTGAGTGGGCTTAGCGTTTAGATTTGTATTAAGTTTGCCATTATGTGTTTTTGGTTAGTAAAAGGCATTTCTCTGACGTGCTTAAAGAGTGCATTTAATGGTACCCATCTAGCACCCGTCAAAAATATTCGACTTCTATTCTTGGACTGTTGATCTTGAAAGACTTAGTATATAATGGACACTTTAGTGGCTGTAGCTAGTCATCCCAGTCCTCAGATCCAGTGCTGAGTCGTAATGCAAGTTTACCCAAATATGTGTACGACCACTTTAAGGTTGATGGCTTATTACACTAGACCAATAGATTTAAGGTACGAACAAATAGATGTAAAATATGTTAAGAGCTAAAGGCTTGAACTGTATGACACTTCGCACTTCGTTCTGAACCAAACCGAAACCGAACCGTTAATTCCAGCTGATAAACCAAACCGCAAAGCAAACCGGCAACCATTCGCAAACATAGAACCTAGCCGAAACCTCAAAGCAAATCGGTTCGGTTCAGCTCACTGACGTCCTTTAAGAAGAAAAGCGTATTCCCTTTGGACAAAAATACTATAAAATTTGGAAATTTAAATCGTTTCGTTAAATTCAGTTTTAACGATAGACCCTTTACCCTGGTAGGCCGAATTGATCCTAAACGTTGCTTTCTTATCCGCCGACTTCATAATATCATACCTGTCATCAAACTGCATTTAGTCATTGGAAGAATTTTTTTTAAACTTTTTTTATAAAATTTTCATCTAAAATTTCTTTTAACTAATACAACATTTACACTACACCTGCGTTATGCGTTAGTATACAACATTTAGTTTTTTTTCTTCAAAATTTGATTGAAATCAGTATGTCAAAACAAACAGTTGCAATGGTATTGAAACAGACGGCACAGACAGCCGAACGGGAAGAGCTATGCCTAGGTATTGGAAGGCCATTTACAGTCCCTGACTTTATGGACATCCTACTTAGCTCGCAAAACAATTGGAATGCTATTTGCACCATGGCTGCCGAGATTCTCAAATCCTTGCGTCGCGCTGAACGACAGCGCAATTCGAGTTCAAACCCTAGATAGGATTCTGGTGGAGGCCTTCGTGCCATCTCCCCCCCTTGTGAAGTAATACTTAGCGGTAGTTCCGCAAGAGGGAAACGGAGAGTAGGGGTGGTTTTAGTGGGTGAGGAATTCCGAGTCCCACACTTCATGGCTTTCAATGCTTTCCCCCTATAAAAAAAAAAAAAAAAAAAAAGACGGCACAGACGAAGTTAGCTTAACCTTCTCGTTAAACTTACGGATAATTAAATTTTTCAGAAAAATGGGTATTTTTCAGGGATAAAGGCCTGATTCCAATTGACATAAAAATTTATTTCGGCACTATATTTCATTCAAATAAGACTGCTTTTCATAAGCGTTTAGATTTCAAAGTAGCTCAAAAGTGTTTCTATTAATGTGGAGTTCGACATAAAAATGTATTTTCGTTCGATCTGGAAATCAGCCTTTAATACAGAATAGATTTTAGATAGCTATATTTCAGTTACGGTTAATTATAGGAATTTGAGGTTTTCTCAGACCAATAGAACGCGAAACTAAAGCAGTGTAGCTGCTTACGTACTTCTCCCATTCCCATTCTTGAAGTGGTAATATTATTTGGATCAAGTATGAGCGTACTTGTCCCAAAAGATTGTAATAAACTTGGATCAAGTTTCCACGTACTTAATTCAAGGGACGATCATGTTGCTTTTTTTTATGAAAACTTGAACTTATTTTAAGTTAGAAACGTGCTTCCATCAAGTTGAAATGTTCTCATTTTAAGTATGTTTCGTACTCATTTTTTAAGTCCGATTATACTCAAATCAACTTTTCAAACGTACTTGATTTAAGTTTGAACGAAGGATAGCTTGTTAATCAAATAATTTATGTGAATGGAGGAAAATATTCATTATTTTTTTTGAGCTTTCGTCAGTTTTTAAAGCAAAAACTTCTTGAAAAAAATGGCAGAAATAAATTTTTTAAAGATTTAAACCAAAGTATAAAGTCTTTTTTGACTTATTCGTAGAAAAGATTCCATATGTTGCATTTCCAAATCGGTATAGGATCACGAAAGCTAAATATCAGCATTAAGAAATCTTAAATTCTCAAAAATACAATTGGATTTCTTCCAAAGACCAGAAAATGTATATATTTTGTTGCCTATTGTTGACAGGGAAACAAACCGAATCGTTTTTCAGTTCCGGTTATGAGCCTTACCGAAACTTAGGTTTCGGCAAAATATTCTGTTTTAGCTATAATTTATTTCGGTTCCATATTGGTTTCTAGATTTTAATTTCGATATGCTGGTACGTACAGTATAATTAAAAGAAAGAGCGTTCTCTGTTTTCAATTCTTAGCTAACATAAATAAGCTTCTCTAAAGAAAATAAACATTCTACGCTTACTTCGGTACAGCAAAAAGAACTTTTGATAGTTTATAAAATTCTAAAAGCATTGGCAAGTGTCTAGAAAAATGACGTAAAGCATCAGTTTCAAAGAGACCTGATTCGGGAATTTTTGTATAATTCAGTATACAGTAAACATATTAGATAGGTCAGATTCCTTTATTACAATTACAATTACCATTAAGCCGAATTGAATAAAAGACCTCAAAAATTAAGTGCTCGCTGTGAGGTCTAGTTCAGCCATGCCCAGCCGTATGCTCTTTGGGTGCGTCTTGTTTTTGCAACTGCACCGAAGATAGGAAGTTTATGGTCGTATACATGCAGGGCGCGCGGTATACAAAACGACAAACATTCAAACATTTCGTGGGAGTGTGCGTCGCTTAGAAAAAAAACTGTTTTTTTCTCTTATTTGATTGGCGCTTGCGTGTGCAAGCAAACTGACCAACAACGATGTCTTGGTGCTTTTCTTTGTGCGTATTGGTGAGTGATCTGCCGTATGCTACTTTTGGGCATGTCTGGTCTAGTTGATTAACACAGAACCGAAACTTTTCCGGTACACTGTTTTGGTTTTATTCTGTCTTTTCGGTTCCAAAAATATCGGTTCTCGGATATCGGTACAAAAAAAAAAAAAAGTATCGGATCTTGTTCTGAATTTTAATCGGATTTTTGCTACATAAGGTACCGGTTCTGGTTTGGTTCACTAATAAAAGGTTTTTTGCTCTTTGTAAAATGTAAAATAGCTTGATACAGCCCCCAAAGGGCCAAAGCCGAGCTCCTTCCCAATCTCTTGGCTTGTGTGCTTCTCATTTTCGCAGAGAAAGGGACATACAGTTAAACATCGAATCCGAACGGCAGTTTGAGAAATTTATTCATGGCAAATTACTTCAAAGCTGGCGCCAACAGCAGTAACGGTGACCGGATGTGCAAGTTTTTCAAGGAAAGATGGTCGGTCAAGCCCGACTATAACATACTCTGTACCATAATTGTATTTTTCCTTATCAGTCTAATATCGTCCAATCCATCTTTAAAATTCTATCAGCGATCGATAAAGAATCCCGAATACTAAATATGTCCAGAGGTTTCGAACCTTCTATCTAGAAATCTTTGGGAGATAAGAAGCGTGGCCAAAATTGAAAATAAACTTGATCTGCCTGCAAGTATAAGAAACATATGTTCCATACATGTCGAACCTCTATCTCTTACCATCTCTGAGATCTGTTTGTTCATACGGACACTTTTGCACAAACTTAATATACTCTGTGTAACTCTGGTACAAAGTATAAAAACTTTCGAGTCGGGATCGAACCCACGACCTTTTGCATAGCAGTCGCACACACTAGCCGTTGAGCCACACCCGGCCATAAATTTTTTGCTCTTTGCTTTGTCAAATAATCCCACAGTACAAACGACGACTAATATAGTCCAGCTGTCATGATGAAAGACTTTACTAAATATTTTATTTAAAATGTCTCGATAATGTTTTTTTTTTTTTGGTTGCATTCTGCATTCTCTTTCAGTTTATCCATCATTTCTCAGTTACGTATAAATGTAATTTAACTTCTTCTGCCAGCCGGTCAACAGTTTTTTTTTCTAATCTTTGAAGGATTTGTCTTGTCAAAAATTGTTGTTTGGGAGTTGGTCCAGATTCGATCCGTGACATTATTTCAATTGTTTAACTAATCACAATCTCTTACGATGCTAAAGTTGTACTGGAGTATGGGGTTTGCCACGTGGGCGCTGTCATCGCAAAGTTTTTGCTGCAAGAAAGGGACAGAAATTAGTAAACAATTCTAGATTTTAGTGAACAAAGTTACTCATATTGTTCAGTTGTTCAATTGGCTCACAAACGGAATACCCACAAAGCAAGTGAGCAACTTATCAAAACCACAGCAATTGAATAAGAAATATGTTCAATTGTTCAGTTAAGTTAGTAATTAGTTTTGGTTCACTTGCTCATGACCCAAATCCTACACCAGCGATGTTCGCACGAGCCGAGCGCATGCCGAAGTCGGGCATATGAGCGTAAGCAGCGCTTCCTTTGCTTGCATTCGCTGCCCAGCCGTCGATGAGGGCAGTTTAAAGCTGGGCTGTGTCGCTTCAATTTCGCACACTAATACACTCTCACTTTTTGACCTCGCTCTTCTTGAACATCGCTGCCCTACACTAATATGATGGCTTTGACCTTACCTGTTCCAAGTCATGACTGGCGCGCAGCATAAAGTCGCGCACAAAATAACCGCGACTGGGCATGTCCAGAGACAGGATCAGCTTATTGTTGCCCGATTGCTTGAGAATTTTGACCCAACTGTTGGGTAGAGCATCCTCATCCTCGTTCAGTTGGGCACTCGTTTTGGTCTTGGACTGTTCCTCATCGCTGCAGATGGACCATTGCAACGGCTTGTTGGTGCTGTTGTAGGGAAAAGGCATTAGAAGCCTAGCTCTTGAGACTGGGATTTCATCTTACCTAAAGTGCAACTCCAGGCTGCTGGCTTGTAGATAGCGCGACACTGGCACTATATAGCTAATATTCAGGAAATTGCCTGCACTTGGACAGTATTGCTCTACATCGATGGTATGGTTGGACTGGGCAGCCAGCACACAGGTGGAAATACTCCAGCAATCCAATTGAGCTGCAACTGGTACCACTACAACGGGTTCTTCTGCATGCTCTACCACACTGGCAACCGGTTGACCCACTATACTGTACAGCGCATCCTCGCCGGCTGAGGCATCAGTTTCGGCCGAGAACTTCTTGGCCTGGGTTTCAGTGTTGTGCGAACTCTTGCCGTGATATACACGCTGAGCAGCCGCCTGTAGAGGCAAGGAGGAGGTTTCATTAATTGGAACTGGCTCCAGGGACTCTACACCCTGCTCTTGCTCCGCCGATTGCAGTTCATCATCCACCTGCTGTTGCTTCACATGGGCATCCAAGTTATCTGGTTGCAGCTGCGTCGGAGGCAGCACCTCAAAGCAAACGGACTATGGGAAGAGAAAACTGTATTGGTACTCTCTAGTTTATGGACTTGGGACTCACCTGGCAATTATCGCTGACTGACTCGTCGCCATTGCATTCGGCCGGTTGCCCAAAAAGCGGCGTCCTCAAGCTCTTGTGTCTAATCCAGTCCAGACTCCGCTGATTGGCCGAACGTCGACCCACACTGGAATCGCGTAGTCCTGCCCCCGTATACTCAAAGCCAAAGAGAGCCGTAATGGGATTATCCACGGATTCGTTGGTATTGCTGAGATTCTGCAAGTCCAAGGCATCGGCATTGTCTGGACCCCCACTGCTATTGCGAACTGGGGCAGCCGGTGGGGGTATATCCAAAGCAAGGGCCAGTGTACTCTGAGCTGGCTCCGTGCTGACCTTGTTGGTGGTCAAGGCCAGATTGGCTGTGGGCGGCGAAACGGTCTTGTACACATTGTAGATGACGGTATCGCCCTCATTAAGCTTGCGTATGGCGGCCGGATCGGGAGCAGTGCTGCTGGCTATGGTGCCCACAACAACAATTTGCTCTTCCAGCTTGAGAGCAGGCAGGGACGGTTGCTTTGGCTGTTGCTGCTGCTGTTGGAGCTGCTGCTGGGCATCAATGTCTATCGAGTTGTTCTCAAAATCCTGGGACAGAGGTATAGCCGCCTGAGGTGGCTTCTCCGAGGAGACCAGTGTGTATGTCTGATTGTTGCTAGAGGAAGAAGGCACTCGACCACGCACAGACTGCAATAGCTTCTGACCACCGCCCACCCCCTGACGCAGTACCTCTTGTGGCAGTGGCCATTTCGCCTTATTCTTGCTGCTGATGGTCTTGTTGGTGACTCTAGGTGCGGTGGTGGTGATGCGACTATGCTTGGACAGCGCTAGATTCTGCTGAAGATTTACCTGCGGCTTAGTCATGACAGCGGCCAGTTCCTCGGTCTCTTCCTCGCCTGGACGAGGGGCGGAGGGCGGTCGCGAAGTGCTGGTGGCATACATCAAACTGGGAAAGCCCACATAGGTCTTGTTCTTGAAAAGTGTGTGCAAATTGTGCTGAAAGAATTGTCGATCCTCGTCGCTCAAATGTGTGGGCGAATCCGAGCGGAAAATGTGCCCATTGCCAAAGAGCTGATAGCCATCCAGCTGCTGTTGCTTGTTGTGCTCCACAAAGTACAGAGTGGAGACGGCCGCCAGGCTGGAAAAGAGGGGAATTTTAGTACCGCCCCATATGGATGTAGTCTTACAGCAGGGCCTCATTTCATTTACAAAACTGGGTTTCAGACAGATATTTAGGTGTTGAAAGAAATCCCTAGAGACTTATTAATTCTTGTCGATGACTTATCAGACATTAAAGATAGCCAAAAGTGTTACCAAAAGTGTACCAGCTAAGTTACCAGGCAAGGGAGCCTACGAGTGCGCAAGAATTTAATATCAAGGATAAGTGAACCAATCGGTAACGGACACACACACCGATCTCTGCCTGATATTCTGGAGGAACTAATAAGGAAAGCCAAATCCAGTACAGAACGACAATAGTCACATCTCCCGAAGTCTAAGTCCTCTTATGACCTCTAGAAGGCATTTACCCCTCGGCGAAAAGTGGATGTATTCAACGGGTGCATGAAGGAGGGAAAGAATTCAACCAAGCAATCCACCGTCCTATGTATAAACCCTGTAATTCAGCCGCACCGGTGCGGCGTTAACGAATTCCCTAACTCTTCGTAGTGAGCACTCACTACAAGACCAACCACCTGCCAAGTATTTGCCTAACGAATTTTGTATGGGAATGTCCGGGAAACGTACCGATCGGTACGACCCTGGATTACCAGTCGTTAGTGTCGTGATGGGTGCACACTATGTTCAAGTACTAGACTAGCGCTGTGATGAAATACCTGTCATTAACGCGGGACTGACGCTCAGTGATGCATCAGGTCGTTAGCCTTGTAGTGCCTTGACACCAGCTGAACTACAGGGAACTGCCTCATAGATACACAGAATAAAAGTACGAGATATCAGGGCTAAAATCAACCCCAATCAATGTCGGAAGACGGTCAATCCCGGATTTACTCAAACCAAGTACGAGAGGATTGACTAAACTCGCAATTCTTGTCTTCATCCCGACTTTATCTCGGGAAAGCTTGTTTTTAGCTCGATATATGCTTTTTTTAAACAACACACCGAACTTATTTTTGCTTGTTATTTGAGCTTGACTTAATCCCTTTATTTGATCTTGAAATCGGCTTGTTGAAAGAAGGCCCCAGGTTAAGTTGAGCTCGATACTCGGACTACATTCTATCCGAAAAGGATTGCTTCAAAAATAACCGAGATTAACATGAGCGCGGAACAACAGTCCTTAACACCTTACATAAAATACAAAGAAGCGCTGAAATATGTATGAGCGGCGCCCTTCGAACCACCCCAACGGAAGCGCTTAACACCATATTTTATCATCTTCCTCTAGACTTAGTGTCTAAGCAGATAGCAAGCATCACAGCCCTGAGATTAAAAGAGTCTAAAAGAGCCACTCAACCATCAAACGCGGTTCCCGCCCTTACAGATTACTGTATACCCACGACGTCATTTCAGAAACTTTATGACGTCAATATCCCTAGTAGACACGACTGGGAGAATTTTCCACATAGCAGAGCTAATGCTATCAATATCTACACTGATGGATCTAAGCTCGATAGCAAAGTAGGAAGGGAAGTTTTCTCCACTGACCTAGACATAGAAATATCATTCCGACTCTCGGATCATTGTATTCCAAGCTGAACTGGTGGCCATCCAGGAGGCCACCAAGTACTAAGGTTCGTAGAAGGGAACAACATATACATTTACTCAGATAGTCAGACCTCAGGCGCTTGAATCTTATACCAATAACGCCAAGACGCTTACGGAATGCCGTAATGCGATCGCTCGGCATCTCTGTATCCACCACATCTTGGAGCCTAGACACCGCAACATTGAGGGAAACGAGTCAGCCGAAAAACTAGCTAGACAGGGCACTACCATCCAGCTCCTCCCAGAGAAGAGCAGCGTACTTTTATCAATAAGATCAAGAACGAGAAGCTTTTGAGTCAGAGACCCAATGAGGAAGCCCACTAAGGCCCCAGCCTATGACGATGTTGACGGCAAAACAGTCAAGTCACTTCCGGATGTGGGAGTTATGTTTCTGCTAATGCTATTTAGCGCAATAACTCGTTTGCAATACTTCCCTTCTTCATGGAAGTGTGCTGTAATCCTGATGGTTCCCAAGAAGGGCAAGGATCCTACGAAGTCCGACTCCTATCGACCAATTAGTGCTGCCAACCTTCTTCAAAATGTGTGAAAGAATATTTCTTTGTAGAATGTTGGCAGTCAGCTCGGTTAAAGATGCTTTACAAGACCACCAGTTCGGCATTCGTAGAGGACACTGTGCGCCTCAGCAAATTCATAGAATCTCTAACCACATATTAAAAGCTTTCGAGAACCGCCAATACTGCTCTGCCGTTTTTCTTGATATTCGGCAGGCATTCGATCGCGTATGGCATGATGGCCTGCTTTTTAAGCTGAAGTCCCTCCTTACTGCTGAACAATATCTGATGCTTCGGTCTTTCCTGCTTGGGCGCCGCTTTATGGTTGAGCTCAGAGGCGAGCGATCAGCCATCCGTCCTATTTGTGCGGGTGTACCACAGGGTAGTGTGCTCGGACCAGTACTCTATACCCTCTTCACCGCGGATCTGCCGTATCCAGTCTTTCATCGCACCCTAGTCGCCACTTACGCTGATGATACCGCTTTTGTGGCTTCCAGCAAAAGCCGCAGTAGGGCATCAGCTAAGGTCCAGCAGTTTCTGGATGTCTTTGGTCGATGGGCAAACCGCTGGAACATAGCCTCAAAAATGGCTCAAAAAGCCAACACCGCACGTTTTCCCTGAAACCCGGGAAAGTTGCTCGAGTGCCACTCCAAGGGTCTGGAATCCCGCATCTGGACTCTTCTGTTAAATACTTTGGTGTGTCTTTGGATCGCCGCTTGACCTGGAAGGCCCATGTGACTCGGGCAGCAGCTACTGTTACAGCTAAGGCGAAGGAACTTGACTGGCTTCTCAAGCCTCGAAGCGGTCTTTCGTTGCGCTGTAAAGTCCTTGTGTACAAGGCTATAATCATGCCTTCCTGGACAAGGGGGATCCCGCTGTGAGGTACGGCATGCTCCACAACTCTGCAGAAACTGGAGTCTTCTATAAGCCGACTCCTCCAGCGCATCACTGATGCTCGATTCTCTGTGAGGCATTCAACTCTTTACCTTGATCTGGACATTTTCCCATTAAGCGCCCAGATAAACATGCATACCAGCAGATACCATGACCGTCTGGTGGCCCACTCCAATAGACTTGCTTCTGATCTGGCGACAAACAGGCTCAGAAGAAGACTTAACCGACGACATCCCTCCGATCTTTGGATGCATGGAAGGCGACCCTCGGGTCGCCTCCTTAACTTAGCTTAAGTGAATTATCTTGGCGCCCCTCTCCTACATATGGTTGCACGCTGCTGGTCTCAGCTGAACGACCGCTCCAGTATCTGTGAGGCTTGTTATGCCTCAATCCCAGGCGTTTGCCGTGCTGTTCTAGTCCTGTATTAAATTTGTACTCCTTGTTAACTATTTGTAAATAGATTAAGTTCTTTGAATCAAATATTTATAATTATTTTTAACAAAAAAAAAAAAGGAAGGTTTCGACGGTTTTATAGTGGTTGCAATCGACAAGGTGATCGCAATTGCCTTCAGTGCAAGCTGGAAACGAAAATGTAAAGAGTAGTATCCTGTGGTTTTCCTAGACGTGAAAAACGCGTTCAGCCTCGTTGATTGGAACAAAATCAGAAGCGCAATATATCCTGTTCATTATTAGATCCTATTTCAGTGGCAGATCTTGGATCCATTCTATCAAACCACAATCTCTTCCACAAATCCTGCATTTAGTGGGCTTTGCGGGCGTTGTGGCACTTGTTGCTGTAGGCAAAGTACTTCACAGCACTAAGGATGCACGAAATATTGGGATTGAGCACATACTCTAGTGACTTAGAGCTAGCTACACCAAAGGCATATGTCAGCCGGTACGTCCTGTACTGGCCACAGAGGCAAATGATAAGCACAAGGCTTTACGGTTGATTGGTCCAAGACAACCCAATAGTAGTCCTCAGTAGCACGAAGCGAGGCAGTGAAACAACTAGAATTGCTACAACGCTGGGACCAATCCAACAGCCAAGCACAGAACCTTTTGTCATGGAAGCATAGTGAGATACATTTTCACTTTACTAAGCTCCTTAGTTCTTGGATGCTTTAGGAGCTACCTAAAAGGAGTCGCCCATGATGACATCGAATTCAAAAAAAAAAAAAAACCATTGCGACTTCTGTACCTGGGAAAACCATTCTCTGAAAACCCGCATATTTTGGCAAGACCCAACTTAACCTATTTTTGGATGCTGCAATGGAGTTATGAATGCGAGGTAGGGCACTCGTACACATGCTGCTGAACTATTGCTGCCCCTTCTAATATTTGGCCTGACTCAGCCCAAAGGGCCACAAGAGAAAGGGACATACATTTTAACGCCGAATCCGAACGACAGTTTGAGAAGCTTTTTCATGGCTAGTTACTTCTAAGATGGCGCCATCAGCTAGTAAAGCTGACAGGGGTTCGTAAGTTTTTCAAAGAAAAAACTTTCTATTAGATGTCCCGAGGCGGTGATCGAACCCACGAACTCTTGCACAGCGGGCGCACACACTATACCCCTACTTTTACCCCGCTTCCACCCCTACACTACCCGTCTTCTACCCCGTTTTATTTATATCTTCTCTGCCGATTCCTTGTTTACTTACCAGGCTGCCATCACAATGATCAGCAGAAAGATGACAATTTGTAGTGTGCGACTGGAGCATATCTCATAGCCATCCCCGCGACTACTGTGGGTGGTTTTCTGTGGTCCAGTTCCCGTAGTCAGCATACAGCGCGGCTCCAGCAGATCCTTGGCATACAATTGGTGGCTATTGTGGTGGATATTGGCACGTTCCAGATGCTCAATGCGCGACTCCAGCGAACCGGTGACTTTGCACAGCTCCTTGACGGCTCCAATGTTTTCCATCAGTATGCGATCCTGTTCAGAAGTTGGCATATGATATTTGTATGACTCTTTAGACAGTGTCCCTTGTCTTACCTTATTGACCAACAAAAACTTCTCGATCACATTGCCATTGGGCAGTACCACACTGCCAGCCTCTTGCACCGCATCCGGTATAACCTCGCGCACCTCCTGGGCTATCACACCCGTGTCCACAACTTCCCGCGTATCGCTCTCTCGCCTCAGTCCGGAGTGGACCGCATATTCCGGCTCATAGCGATAGCGTACAATGCGTATCTTTTGCAGATTACGCAACTGCACCGATGTATCGAGCTCACCAATCTCCTGCTTGGCTCGACTGTCGCTGGGTTGAACTATATGGCCGGATACCTTGAGATTGCCGTGGACCACCAGACTTTCGTCGGGACGATCTGTGTTGATGCCCACGCGCCCTGCATGAAAGATGGACTCCTGGGTGAGGCCACGCTGCCAGCACAAGTCCACATCGGACTCGAACTGTCCCGGATTGGAGGCCCTCACAATAATGCGCTCGCTGCCATGGCTAACCACCGGGAAGTTTCCCGAAGTGGTGTGGACATGCAGTCCCACGACTAACTGAAAGAAACGCTGCTCGGGATTGGGGCGCCCCTTTTTACGCATATTGTTGTTGGTCGTCTCCGAGAAGTGTAGACGCCCCACGGTGATCTTGCTGACAATGTGACTCTGGAGATCGATACTGCGGACGGGGAAGGAAGGATTAGGCAATTGCATAGGCTATCCAAAAGAGAGGAAAAACTCACGGTACGGGATAGAATGGCTTCTTGGAGCGATCCGACTGACTCTGCTCCACGCGTATGGTCTGGTTGGGCGCCTCGAATTTGACGCCATAGAAATGCAAGTGGAAGGATTTGATTTTCTCAAGGCCGGACGGTGTCTTCACGAATTTGGCATCGCCCTGCAGGCGGGCATGGCAAGTAACCTGAAAGTGATTCTTCTTCTGGCACACATAGGCGTCATCCGAGACGCTGAAGTTGAAGCCCTTGTCCGCATCGACGCGGTAGTAGATGACGGACAGCTCTTGCAGGCTCTGATCGCACAACTTGTGCCAGTTTTCCGGCTGGAAGGGACTGAAGCGTATGCACTGGGTCAGAGCGGGATCGCCAGCCTCACTGCCCGATCCCGAACCGGAGCCGGCGGCTGCATTGCTCGCGTGTCCGTCGAGGCTGTTGTCCGCCTGCGAATTGATGGTGGAAAGAGCCGGCGACACGGAGGCGGAACATTGTGAGAGGGCGGGTGTTTTGCTCAGATTCAGGTCGTGGGGCGTGGCCAGCGAATGATGCGAGGCACGCAGCGGACTCATCACCAGGCCCCCACCTCCTCCATCCAGCTTGGGCGTAGGTGCAAACTCCGGGCAGTCCAGCTGGGTGGACATCTTGCGCTTGCGCGAGTGAGAGTGAACCGGCGTGGAGGGAGCAGAGGTGCGATTCAGGGACAACTGGCTGGTGCCAATCACCTGGACACGATCGCCCAATCCCAGCGAGGAGGTAAGCATGCAGGTGGAGGATAGATTCTGATAACTGCCAGATGCATACAAGCCCGATCCCGGACCATTGTCGTAGTGTTGATAGAGCATCTGATCCTGGGACATCCCATGATTTGGCTGTTGCTGTAGGTGATACTGCGGCTCGTTGAGGGGCTGCAATTGCTGTTGCTGCTGCTGGCACAGTAGTCCGCTAGGATTCATGATAAGGCCAGACTCATGCTTGACCCTCACGTCAGTTGGCGGTGGCGCAAATTGATGTTGTTGTTGATGCGGTGGCGGGGATGTGTACTGCAGTTCGGTTTGCATTTGCATTTGCTGCATGGGCGCCAGTCCTGCATAGATAAGATCGCGCGATGGCAGGGCCAGTCCATGATTCTCGCCCAGCGGACTGTAGGCAGGCTCTGAGCCCGAATCCGGCGGACTTTCGGGCAAATGTGCATGGGCATGAGTCTGCGGCGTGGATATGGGAGTGCTGCTCAAGCTGTTTACACGCTGCGCATCTAGACCCTGCATGGGTGGTGTGTGCGGCGATTCCAATTTGGTTCCTCCTCCACCGGGGTGATCCAAACCCAGGCCTCCTTCGTGCTGTATGTGTCCTGGCTGGGCATTATCATCGAGCGCACCAACACCGGCAGCAACTTGCATAAACAGATCTAGGGCTTCATTGTCTATGCCATCAAGTAGATCCTGACGAGCTTGAAGGAGAAGACATAGGAGGTTATTGTTATGTTTTTGTAATATGAGATTAAAGAAAGTAAAGAACAGATTTAAAAATAGTGTTAAAAGCAAAGGACAAAAAATAAGTCCCATGTGTTAACAAAATTCTGACCCGAAATTGACCGGAATCGTATGGGTATTGGGTCGTTTTGGCTTGGAATCGAATTGAAGAATACTTGGGAATAAGAGGAAAAAGGAATTGGCTCGGTGCTTACGGAACCCTTGAAACAATCCTTATAAACTTACGAACCTTTTAGAATCTGAACCGGACACCATCTTCTTGGAACCATTTTGGGTTTAAAAAAAATTTAGTGAAGCTAAAAAGTTTATATTCCCTTGAAGCTCATGTAAATTTTCAGGACGCGTACTAACACTGTTTTTCAAAACTAACTTTTCTATGCCAGCTGTACTATACAGTCTTCCGGTTTCGACCAAACTTAGTGAAATCATGAAAAAGCATAGAAAAGTCTTATAAATACGAAGTCTGATGCCGATTCCATTCAAAACAAAAAAAGTTTTTCTTACTAAAAGTAGTTTTTCGACCGACCGTTTGTATGGCTGCTATATGCTATAGCCTGCAGCGTATTTGTACTACAAGACTACGTGGAAAGTTTCGTAAAGATAGCTTCCCAACTGACGGAGGAAATCTCCTAGAAACATACGGACGGACAGACGGGCAGGGCTAAATAAACTCAGCTCGTCATGCTGATCAAGAATATACAAATATACTATATGTGTTCGGAAATGCTTCCTTCTATGCGTTCAAACATCCGGAAAATTACTTAAATCACTTTTATAAGAACTTATCACAGCTGTCACTAACAACCAAATTCCTAACTTCAAACCAATACCTATACTTGGTGCCACGAAAATCTCTTTGAGTTGCTTTTAACCGTGTTGAATGCGTTGAACCATTATTATAAATGTAAACTTTCTAACTAGATTTTCATATAAGAAATAAAATCATTCAAAGTTCTGTGATACCGTCGGATTCTTCAAACATCTTGCAAGCCAACTAAGACCAAAATATCTAGAGATTTCATTGACTCCCCTCCCCACTCTCCACATAATGATCTGTACATTTTTATACCCGTTACTCGTAGAGTAAAAAGGGTATACTAAAGTCGTGCAAATGTATGTAACAGGCAGAAGGATATATCTCCGTCCCCATAAAGTATATTTATTTCTGATCAGCATCAACAGCCGAGTCGATATAGCCATGTTTGGCAGGGTAGTGTGTGTGCCCAATATCTACAATCTCTGAAAGTTTTATAAAGATCGGATAATAAATGGCAGAGTTATAAAGGTTATAAAAACGTTGCATACTTTTTGGCGCTACATGAGTTTTCCTCATATAATTTTGAAATGGTCACATTAATGTTAATGCTCTGTTAATTAACTTAGGGAAAGGCTATTTAACACTAATTGTCCTGAGTAACGGGTATATCGAAGTCGGGCAGGACCAACTTTAACTTACGCTCTCTTTAAACCTGTTACTAAAAAATAAAACAGTCGTGAAATTGTGCATAACAGCCATAAGGAAGCATTTCCTACCCCATAAAGTATAAAGGGGGGGTTACATTTTAAATTGGAAAATCAAATGCATACACGAAAGCGGAAGCAGAATTCAGAACAGGACCGTATATAATGTTCGGTATATTACGATCAATAAAGCCAATCATGCCTCTAAGCTTGTCGATTTGCGCAAGTTGTCAGAAAAATAAGGAAACATGTTTAAACAATCTTAAGACTGATTTTACATCTTCTATATAGCTGGTAATTGTCAGATAAACTCACAATTTAAGGGGGTCTTCTAGTTTAGACTGCCGAATTTTGTCTGTTTTTTGAAAATTTAAGAAAATAAAATTTATGGTGCAGTTGAGAAGTTCTCCAAAGAAGGGTCTCAAAAAAAATATATTTGTCCAATGTTTGCACGATTGCATCTCAAAAAAATCGAAAAAAATTTTCTAAACCAGAAGACCCCACGAACAGGTTCCTAAGCTTGTTGAACCTGTCCACGAACCGTACCTTCAGAACATCAGAGTTTTCCACCTTTGAGTAAGAAAATTAATAATGAGAAAGTAATAAATGATTTTTTTATCCTTTCCTCATCGTGAACTTTGTTTGCAGTCCTCTTTTTATACACTTGAAAAGTGTATTATAATTTTGCCCAGAAGTTTGGAACGCACCGAAGGAATCATCTCCGACCAGATAAAGTATAAAAGTATATTCTTGATCAGCATGACGAGCTGAGTCGATTCAGCTTTGTCCGTTCGTCTGTCCGTATGTCCGCCCGTCCGTCCGTCTGTCTGTTTCTACGCAAACTAGTCATCAGTTTTGAAGCAATCGAGCTGAAATTTTGCACAGAGTCTTCTTTTTGCTGCACGCTGCTAATATGTCGGAATCGACCGAATCTGATGACTATCAGGGGTGTTCCCGATTTCGATTCCGATCAAATCATGCGGAAACGGAATTCTTAAATGTTACCTCTTTCAAAAACCGACTATGTTATTTGGCTTTTAATATCAAATTTCCATTTCTTTTCATTTGCCACTTTTGATGGCAAATCACTTCAACCAAATTCTTCAATCGTTTCTTGGAAATTGTAACTCTTTGCAATTCCGATCAATCGAATTCGGAAACGGGAACAGGCCTGTATATCTTATAGCTCCCATAGGAAAAACTAGTTTAAGTAGTGAAAACTTTTTTGTTTTCAATGTAAACGTCTCAAAACTTTGTTTTTTTTTTGTTTTTCTATGCTTTTTTATAATTTTACTAAGTTTGATGAAAATCGGACATATATTGGGGATAGCTCCAATACAAAAGATAGGTCTGGGAAATGGTCTTAGTGAGAAAACTTTTTTGTTTTTAATGGTACTGTCTTACAATTTGGTATCTGTTTGTTTTATATGCTTTCACATAGTTTTACGAAGTTTTGTCAAAATCCGGTGACTATAGCTTATAGCTCCCATATGAATGATCGGTCTGAAAATGGGCTTAAGTAAGTCCGATTTCGACCAAACTTGTGCAACCATGGAAAAGCTTAACAAACTGTTAATTACAAAATTTGGAGGCGATCCCAATAAAAACAAAAAAGTTTTTCTCACCAGAACTTCCTTTTCGACCGATCATTCATACTGCAGCTATATGCAGTAGTCATCCGATTTTGACAAAACTTTGTAGAATTGTGTAAAAGTATTTAAAATAAATATTTGCCGATGTGAGGAACGTTTCCATTAAAACCAAGAAAATTTTTCTCACAAGAACAAGTTTTTCGACCGATCGTTCCTATGGCAGCTATATGCTATAGTCATCTGATTTTGAACAAACTTTGTAGAATCGTGTGGGAGCATATAGAACAAATAAATGCCAATTTTGAGGACAAAAAAGTTTTTCTAACTAACACTACTTTTCAGACTTTATTTTTCTATGACAGCTATACCATATAGATGTCCGATTTTGACCAAATTTGGTGGAATCATGGAAAGGCATAGTAAACTAAGAAATATGAAGTTTGGAGGCGTTTCAATTGAAAATAAAAAAGTTTTTCTCAATAAAACTAATTTTTCAACCGATCGTTTCTATGACAGCTATATGCTATAATCATCCGATCCGGCCGGTTCCGACAAATGTCCAGCGTATTTGTACCAATAGACTTCGTGCAAAGTTTGGTGAGGATAGCTTTAAAACTGACGGAGGAGATAGCATTGATACAGACGACAGAACGGATAAGGCTAAATCAACTCAGCGTCATGCTGATCAAGAATATATATACTTTATGTGGTCGGAGATGCTTCCTTCTAGGCGTTACAAACATCCGGGCAATTTTATAATACCCTCTGCAAGGGTATAAAAATTTCCGCTTTGATGCTCGAATCAAAATTTTTCAATGGGTTTGGTATGGAAATTTAAGGTTCAATGTTTTTGAACAATCGTTTTGGTTCGAACCTTGGTTTGGCCCATGTTTTTCAATAATAACTTTAAACTGCTTAACTGATGATTTCCTCTTTTAATGCCAACAAACTTTCCTGCTGATTCTGAGATATTTCAAAATCTTTAGACAGTGTGTCAGATCTTAGAATGTCTTTAATTTTTGTTCAACCGAACCGAAACTTAAAGCTCGGAACAGGAAAAGGTTCAGCAATTTTTATACACTTTTTTCGGATCAAGGTTCGGTTCACACTGTGAAAAGTCGGAATTCAGGGCTCAAACAGGTTTGCAGCCCCGTTTTAGATCGATGAATTTTGCTTTAGGTAACACAGATAGGTCGTTCCTCGATTCTTAGAATGACTTGGACTCAGCCACGGATGTGTTTTATCGTACATTGTACAGCGTCCTTGACGCTTGAAATGGATCACGCCTTACTTATCTAGACTTAAGAACTCTAAGCGCAGTGGCTATCAGTTGGATTTCTTCAGGTTCAAAGCCGTTGTGAAGTTACAGGTCCCAAGGTTTTGGTACGGTTTTCGGCTCATTACTTATGAAATCTTTAGTAAATATCTGCTATTATGAACTTTATTTACAAAGCGAAGGTCTCATCAAATTTCGAATCTTGTTGACTCTTTCATGAATCTGTGATGTTGGTGGGTTTAGCCCTTGCTGATTTCTTGGACCTAATTTAAAACTTTAACTCAAAAATTTCTTTCAATTTGAGTTTTGACTAAATATCCAATATTTAACAATTATTTTGAAGGTGAAACTGTTGACTAAACAATTTACTTTTTTAACGAAGATAATTGAAGGGCATTTTTAGACTGGACCTTTTTTCAAGACTGGGATGTCAGGGTTCGAGGGCCATTAATTGATAAGCTTCGGTTCATGGTCCGGATCAAGAGACAGAACTTGGCCACTATCTGACTTAAAGGTACTTTTTTGAACTCTTTTGTGGTTCTTGTTAAATATTTCGATACATTCCAGAATAGAGTTCCCAAATGTAAATAAAGGCAGTAGTAATTTAAACTTGTTAAAAGTCTCCGACAATCACATCTAGTTTCAAATTAAGTTTCGAAGTCTTTTATGTAAGTGAAATTTTTGGAATCAAATCAATAATTAAAAGAAGTCAATCGGTTGGAGTTATTAGATTCAGAACTGCAGTTATCAAGTAAGAATTACTCAATTTGTTCTGTCTGTATCAATTAGAAGCATTAGAAGGAACCAAAATCAAACAGTTTCATGCTAAGAAATCTAAGTATTTATAACAAACCCACTTTGAGTTATACTTAAACCTAAATTTAACTTTTCCGAATAAATTTCAACTGAAACATATTTTAATTAAGGGGCGTGTGCCACATTTAATGATCAGACACACAAACACATATATTTCTAGTTTATTTAGATTTAGAGGAATCCACTGATAAGGAGTCCGGACCGCACACAGACACACGCACACAAAAGCCAACCATTCCACCATGTTTGATCGATAAACCCGACGCGCAGTTTATGTTTATGTGCCAAATAAATTTAAGTAATTTATGCAAAAACCAGAGGAGTGAAGGAGGATTACCATTCATTGTTTTGGGATAATCCATAATGGATTGGAGTTTTGATAATGTTCACTTTACAAAATTGTTCCACAAATCGTGCGCCTGATTGCTGGGCCTTAACAAGCTAAACTGATGGCCAAGTTAATGCAACAGCAGCGGCAGCATCCATGGTAACAAAATGAATTTCATATTGCATTTTAGTTAGTTTTTCTACAACAATTATCTAATGTACGTATGAGCGAGCATACGGTTGATGCACTCTTCACAACTCGCTGAGCAGTGAAAATGCATTTGGAAAATATTTAGATAAAAATCAACAACAAATGAAAGCGAAAATGAAACCCAATCAAAAGGCTCAAGCGTTGTTTATGCAATTGTGTTTTTGCATATAAATAAATATTTGCGCAAATGCATTGACAAACTGCAAACTGTTTTTAGTAGATAAATTTTCTTTGTATTATTTATTTATTTATTTGATTTTTTTTTTGTTTCTCTCGCGTGGGTTACGTCAAATGCGCTTCGAAATTTCTTTGCACTGTCAGACGAAGTCGCCAGAGAGTGTGCAAATATTTGGAGTTCTGTACAAAAAAAGTATTGATCAAACAAACATTTGCTCCTTTCGTGAGGCACATAAAAGTCGCATGCCAACCGAAAAAGCGAAAAAAAATGCGAAATTATATGAAGAAAATATATATCAAATGATGGTTCTGTTGTATGTGTGTGTGTGTGTGTGTGCGCCATCCGTCAAAAATATATGCTACATCAATTTAGTTTATTTGTATCTATTTTTGGTAGAAGCCACTTTGCTTGTCAATGACACAGGCCTTCTATGAGGCCAAAGCAAGGATAAAGCCTTGATGGTGAATACTTACAAAAGTCCGAGAAATCAAAGTCCATATTCATATCCAAAGTTTTTCCTTAACTTCAGTAGCATCCTTTTACTGTGTCTACAACATGTTGAAGATTGATCTGTGGATCTGTAGTTTGTAGAGGAAGAGAAATACTTTATTATTGGCGTAAATCGTAATTATTTGAGCATAAATCATTCTTATACCTAGATTAAAACTTCTATTAAGATTTAATTATACTTATTACATATAAAAAGCCTTTCTCTTTAAGTACAATAAGCTAAAAATGAGAATGGATGAGTTGGTTACACACTTCGCTAAAGAGTAAGCGGCACAAAAACTCAACTCGCTTACTCAAGCCCGCTTTTGACAGACACAGACACAATTTGATAAAGCTACAACAACAAAGCGAGCAGCTTTAAGTTTTAGGCGTTTTGCCCTTCTTTGCCCTCAATAATTTTTTTAACATATTGTTTCTTAATATGTTAAGATTAAAATAGCGGTTAGTTTAGCTGCAGACACCTGCAGATGTTCTTGAAGTATTTCATAAAGTAAAGCAAGTTTTTTGATTTATGTGTCCGTACACTCGGAAAAAAAATGGCGTTCTGACAGGCAGCCCCATTTTCTTACTTTTACACCCAATCCGTTCTTGATTTTTCCGTTCTTAAAACAAGACCACGTTCTTAAAAGTATACCAAACGTTCAAGATCGACGAACAAATTAAGAAAACTCGTTCTCAGTTTGGGTCTTAAAAAATGACCGACGAGTCCGACATGATGATGATCGCTAACAACAAAATATATTTAAAGTTTGTGATGAACTATGTTATATTATATGGCTAAGGATATAGTTTGAGTATCTAAATAAAAATATTAATCAGTTAAACTAAACAGAAAACAAAATGTCGTTCTAAAATCATGAACATTTGGTCATGGTTTGGTTCTTATTTTCCGTTTATAAAAGATAAAGTGAAATGAAATGGAATATTGGATTTTCGGACCACGCAGCATTTTGAAAAATATAGAAAATGTTCAAAACATCTCAAACAAAAATTAGTAATAAAAAAAAAAAAAAAAAATATGCCACCACGGGGATTTGAACCCACGACCACGGCGATCGGCTACAAGGCATGCTGGTAGACCGTTGCCAAAATGCTTATTTACCACTGCTCAATGATTCAGGCTAAACTCTTTGATTCTTGTTTGGCAGCTGTGAATCGCGAGATGACCGTGGTCGAGTGCATACTTCGGTCTTTTCAGTTGCCGGGGTCCGGAATTCTAGTCCCAGACACAAAGGTAAAGTGAAACAGAAGTTTTTATGAGCTAATATGATGGCCGCTGTGTTTCTTCTGCTCCTCTCATCCTCTCCACCACTAGAGTAAAATACATACACCAAAAATTCACAACTCTAAAAAAATGTGTGTTTTAAAATTTGTTTTTTTCTGGACTTACGAGGACAGTCCCCATTCTTAAACCAAGAACGGAGCGTTCTTAAAGCAAGAACAGAGCGTTCTTAAAATTAGAAAATCGGTCTCAAAAAAAGCGTTCTTTTATTAAAACCGTCGTTCTCAGTTCAAGAAAAACGGTATTACCCTACTATTGAGAACGATAAAGACACGTTTTCGGTACATTAAGAACGGATTATTTCTCTGGGTGTATGAACGCTCAGTTCTCACAGATGGTAAGCGATATTTCGGTTCGTCGTGTAACTTCACGTCTCCCACAGTTTTATAGATATAAAGTTCATACCTTCTAGACATATTAAGTAATCAGCATTAGTCAAAGTGGTTGTTAGCCGTCTCAAGTTCGAGGATTGATTATAATTCAATAACCAACAGAAATTCAACAAAGGACACATATGAAAAAAAAAACTATAGGGGAAGCTAACTTCGGCTCGGCCGAAGTTTTGTATACCCTTGCAGCTTCCATTGAAAACAAAAAAGTTTTTCAAAGACTACTTTTTGGACATTACTTTTCTATAGGATCTATACTATATAGAAGTCTGATTTCGATTAAACTTGGTGAAATCATGGAAAAGCATAATACACTGTTAATTACGCAATTTGGAGGCGATCCCATTTAAAACAAAAAAGTTTTTCTCACTAGAACTTCTTTTTCGACCGATCATTCATACTGTAGCTATACGCTATAGTCATCCGATTTTGATAAAACCTTGTAGAATTGTGTTAAAAGTATATAAAATAAGTGAATGCCAATGATAAGGACGTTTTCATTAAAAACAAAAAAATTTTTCCCACTAGAACTAGTTTTTCGACCGATCGTTCCTATGGGAGCTATATGCTTTAGTCATCCGATTTTGACCAAACTTAGTGAAATCATGGAAAAGGATAGTAAACAAAGAAATACGTATTTTGAAGGCGTTTGTTGGTACTCATGCGTTATGTTGGTACTCATGACTCTCACTTATGCCGACAAGCTCGGCCATTTTGAATGTTCACTTAATTGTTGACAGCTGCTTTGCTTGCACGTGTTTTGGATCGTCTTCGATTTTTACCTATTCAAAAAAATGGATCAAAGAACCTGTATTAAATTTTGTGTGAAAAACGAAATTAAGTGCGCGGATGCATTCCGAATGTTGACTGTGGCATACGGAGAAGCTACCTTGGACCGAAGCAACGTTTATCGGTGGTACAAAATGTTCTCAGAAGGCCGAGAAGATGTGAGCGACGAAGAGCGTGCCGGACGCTCGAGCACTTCAACAACAGACGAAAAAATTAATGAAGTGGAGAAAATGGTATTGGCCAATCGTTGAATCACCGTTAGAGAAGTTGCTGAGGACCTAAACATATCGATTGGCTCGTGCCATTCGAATTTGATCAATGATTTGGGCATGAGACGGGTCGCCGCGAAATTCGTACCAAAATTGCTCAATTGCGACCAAAAACAGCATCGCATGAACATTGCTAATGAGATGTTAAACTCTGTCCGCGACGACCCAAATTTGCTCCAGAGGGTCATAACTGGTGACGAATCGTGGGTTTATGGTTATGACGTGGAAACCAAAGCTCAATCATCTCAATGGAAGCTACCGCACAAACCAAGACCGAAAAAAACGCGCCAAGTTCGGTCGAATGTGAAAGTTTTGCTGACAGTTTTCTTCGATTGCAGGGGCGTGGTGCATCATGAGTTCTTGCCACAGGGAAGAACGGTCAATAAGGAATATTACCTGCAAGTTATGCGCAATTTGCGCGAATCAATCCGCCAGAAACGCCCGGATTTGTGGAAGAACAAAAATTGGCTTTTGCACCACGATAACGCCCCTGCTCACACATCGTTGCTTGTGCGCTACTTTTTGGCCAAAAACAACACACTAATGACGCTGCAGCCACCGTATTCCCCAGATCTGGCCTCCTGTGACTTTTTCTTGTTCCCTAAACTGAAGAGGCCCATGAAAGGACGACGTTACGCTACGCTTGACGAGATAAGGACGGCATCGAAGGAGGAGCTGAACAAGATACAAAAAAATGATTTTTTGAAGTGCTTCGAAGATTGGAAAAACCGTTGGAACAAGTGTATAATATCTCATGGGGATAACTTTGAAGGGCACAAAATAGATATTCATGAATAAATAAATAATTTTGAAAAAACACAAAATTCGCGATACTTTTTGAACACACCTCGTATACTTTATGTGGTCGGAGATGCTTCCTTCAATGCGTTACAAACAGCCGCACAATTTTATAATACCCTCTGCAAGGGTATAAAGATTATACGCAGCTTGATTCTCGGAAAATATGTGTCCAATGCCGCTTAAGCAACTTGAACCCGTTATTTGGTTTAATATTTTCAAGAAGGTGGTTCGTGGTTTTTTTCCACTTCGATTATTGCAGCCTATGTAAAGTGTCATCTCAATTAATTCTTATTAATTCCTACTTATTATGCTCACATTTCGCATACTTCTCACATTTATTTTCTTTTAAGTAAATGGCATTTAACTTGCATATAAGTAATACAACTCTCTGACCTTATCGTATTTACATTATCTGGAAGAGCCAGCTGGCAAGTCGTTTTACTAGTTTTACCATAATTCCCTTTAAACGATGCTCCTACTTATAAATTCATATAAAATGAGTATTGTTTATGCTAGAACTTTGCATATTTCACATTGTTGTAGAGTCGGGAGATAATCGCTATAAAATGATGTCGCAATTTTGCGGATTACTTACATAGAGAAAAAGAGAGAAAGAGAAAGAGGAGAACAGAAAAGTCGCAAAAACATTGAGATAAATTCAACTGACGTTCAGATATATCAGTTAAAAGTGGGGGTTGCAAAATAAAACAGTAAGATTTTGCATCAAACTAAACAAAATGTGAGCGCGTGATGCTGATAAAATGGAAAATCCGAAGGCTTTAGCTAATATACTATGAAAATTAATGAGTAAAATGAAGGAAACGCTGAAAAGTATGCACTATTAAAATTGAGAAACCCAAAAGTGAAAAAAATATATATAAGTAAGTACAAGCAATTTGCATATAGTTGATATAAGTTTCCTGTCTAATTCTTAGAACAAATGTCACATATAGTGCGATGCACGCTACATCTTTATCCAAACTTATTGTGAAATTTTGTTTATCTTTCTTCTGGGAAAAAATGTTTTTAGATTTAGTTATATTCAAATTTGAATAAAAAAACATATGTTTGTCTTAGTGCACTTCTGCTAGGAAATTTTCAACCTTTTTTAATATCTTTAAAAATATTTAGGGATAATCATTATCATTATCGTTTGGACGCTGTTGCCCTCTCTCTGATGACGAATGCCGACGGCATCTTGAAATATATTGGAGAAGAAAAACAACATTCTGTGTTTTGATTAATAAAAATTTTTGCTTCGATATGAGGGCTGTTCAAAAATTTAAAAATTAGGTGAAAGCATATAAAACATACAAATACAAAATTTTAAGACGGTACCATAAAAAAAAGTTTTTCTCACTAAGACTAATTTATAGACCTATCTTTTGTATGGGAGCTATAACATATAGTAGTACGATTTTCATTAAACTTAGTAGAATTATGAAAAAGCTTGGAAACCCAATGAAAACAAAGCTTTTCTTACTAAAACTAGTTTTTCGTTCAATCGTTCCTTTAGGAGATACATGCCAATCCGATCTGTTTCGACACAATCGACTCAGCTCGTCGACCTGATCAATAATATAATATATATTTCTCTTTATGGGGTCGCAATTGAATATTTCTATGCGTTGCAAGCTTCTGGGCAATATTATAATCAAGGCTGCAAATCTCTATAGTTCTGCAGAAGGTTCGGTCGGGGGGTTCGAACCCGTTCGCGGACCGGTTCCTGGCACAACTGAATCCAAGGTTTTGATTTGAACCCCGGTTCGCTGGAACATAAAAGAAAAGTTTCACTTTCGACTAGTTCATCAAAATATTTCACAATTTAATAGAGCTTAGCTTAAGTTAATAAGCATTAATCCTTTCAAGAGCTAGGTACACTAGCTCTTAGATCAGAAAGAACAAACTTCAGTAATGTGAACTCAACTACACAGAAAAAAATGGCAAGATAAAATCAAGCTCCTAAAATTGATTTGATCTCGATCTTCGGCTTGAAATTTCGAGCAAGAGTCGAACTAGATCCGAGATCAAGACAATCCTATTCGCATATTCGGATATCTCGAATTTTTTTTTTTTACTTTGTACCAGAGGTACACAGAGTATATTAAGTTTGTGCAAAAGTATGTAACTGCCAGAAGGAAGCATCTCCGACCCTATAAAGTATATTTATTCTTGATCAGCATCAACAGCCGAGTAGATATAGCCATGTCCGTCTGTCCGTCCGACTGTCTGTCTGTCCGTATGAACGCACAGGTCTCAGAGATGGAAAGAGATAGAGGTTCGGCGTTTATGGGACAAAAACTTCTTATACTTGCAGGCAGATCAAGTTTGTTTTCAAGTTTTGCCACGCCACGTCATATCTCCGTCAGTTTTATAGATAGAAGGTTCGAACCTTTGGACATATTTTGAAATCAAGATTATTTATCGATCCGCCAAAGGAATGGTAAAGATCGGATGAACGGTTGTCAAGTTATAAGGAAAACAGGTTCTTGTTTTTTCTGTGTAATGTCGATCTCAAGTTTCTTAAAAACTCGTTAACCACTAAATTTAGGGTGTGAGCAGCACAATGAACTGTATTCATAGAGTCCTCGGGGAAATTTATTAAAGTAACCTTGTCATCGTACAAATCAATAAATACTTCTAGGTCACATAAGCAACCTTTTCGTTGCATTCCTTTTCTGCTTTGCACTTGTTATTTAAAATTTCTCCTTATTGAACCATATTGGCTCCATTAACAACTGTAATAGTATAAATCTGACCTAGAGAAATGTCGTAGAATTGGAGAACTTCCTGAATGATAGCTGTCAGATTTAAACCCGTATGCTAGACGTGAACCTCTTTAATCGCAAGCCTGTAAATGTGAATCGCGTCATCTATGTCTGTATCATACTTTAGGAAAACGGTCATCTACGCTTAATTAGAAATGCAACCGTTTATCCTAAAATCTCCAGAGATTTTCAAGATTTCCCTGGATGTGTCGTTGGTAAAATTAACTAATTGGGGGAACCGAACCTCATTTTTCGCTTATGTGGTTCGGTTCGGGTTCAGGATCGAGGAGTCAAAAATATAATACTCCCGGTTCATGGTCCGGTTCGAGAACCCATAAAAAACCCGAACCGAAACGGTTCTCAGAAACTCGGATCCGGACCGGTTTGCAGCCTTGATTATAATATTCTTAGCGAAAGTATAATAAAAACTCCGAGCTGAAACTGTAAGTACCTGATGTTTGTTTGGCAACTTTTTGTAGTCGTGGACGTATTTTAATTACCAAAGCTGTTGATCGAAGACTGAATAGCTAAGCCCTCTCGTCTAATATTTATTGTAATTGGCTTTACTCACTCACTTTACTCAATCTCTTGGCTTGTGTGCTCCTTGTTTTCGCCCAAGAAAAAAGGTTAAACTGTAACGCCGAATCTGAACGGCAAAGTTTGAGAAGTATTTTCATGGCTAGTTTCTTCAAAACTGGCGCCAATGGCTATTGAGGGTGACCGGATGTGTAAGTTTTTTTTAAAGAAAAAACCATTTCATTAGTAGTCCTGAGGCGGGTTCGAACCCACGACTTCTTGCAGTGCAAGCAAGCACACACACTACCCTCTGCATCACACCCGGCCATTTAATTAATTATAATTGCCATATGTTAAAGATAACTATAAGCGTAAAATTCACGATCTAATGAGGAATTAACCAAGGTTCGAACCAAAAGCGAGACTGAACCTTAAGCCTTTCGATTGACTTGAACATTCTAAAAAATTTAAAGGCTTGCAACCTTTTGAGCTCTTAAGTAAAAAAATCAAGTCCCCCAAATTATATTCCTGCTTCTGATTGATAAAAGTATGAAGAAATATTTCCCCAATGTGACAAATTCTCTAAAATAATGATGATTGCTCTAATTGAATGTGCGTTAATTGGTTTCTGCTCTGAAAAGGCTTAAAAATAATCTGCATACTGATCGATCTGGAGTTAAAGCTATCATGTTTGTAATTTCAAAACTAAAAATATTGTTTACATATTTCTAAAAGACATGCAGCGAAATATGTTTGTTGTCCGTCGAACCATAAAATAGCAGAAAAATGAAAAGCTATGTGATTAAATCAAGCCGCAGGCATTTGCCTGGCTGTTCGTCCATTGTTGTTGTTATTGTCGCCATGATTTTGATTAAATTAACGCCTCATCCAAAGCGTAAAGCCTGCTCAGAAATGGAGAACGTTGCTCTTCTCTGCGTGTTTGTGTGTGTGTGCGTACGTAAGTGAGTAATAAAATAAGCTCAAGTGATTTGATTTAGTTTGAAGTAGCAGCAAGAAACAACAACAACAGCAGCAACAACCACAAACAATAAATACCAAACAAATATACACTAAAAATAAGCTAAAGTAGATACACGACAAGAGTTTCACTTGAAGATGCTGCTGCTGCTGCTGGAGGAGGAGAAAAAATAAAACCTGAATGATTGTTGTTTTCTATTGGCTGAGCCGGAAGTAGCCATGGAGCTGAGTCTCAGCGTTTTCAATTTTGCAGGGCGCCACCTTTAGACGCCTCATCCTTGAGTTTTAGTTGAGTATGAATTTCCAAGATTTTTGGCTTAGCTGTCGTAGCATTTAGCGCTTGATTAGCAATTCAATAAAACAACAGTCACTATTATAACATCGTAAGGCCGCTCTTGCAGTGAAAAAACTGCGTTATAAATATATGTTCTCTTGGTGCTAATAGCTGGTGGCATGTGATCTAAACCAATTGCGAAGTTGCTAACAACTCAATTACAGTTTTGGCCAAATGGGCAGAATTTGTGGCTAATAAATAGATCGACGCATGATTTCAATTTATTCAAATTAAGTTGGCAGACGAGCAAACAGACAAAGCCGTCAGCAGACCCAAAATCAGCAACAGCAGCAGCAGCAGCTCAAATCAATCTAATTAGCATTACAGCTCTAAATATTTGGCCAAATAACTAAATAAACTGTGCAAAAGGCCTGACAGAAAAAGTGGACGCCTTGCGCCACTCAAAAACTGAAAACAAAACAAAATTTCACAAGACTTTGAAGACTTTGATGAGATTACTGGGATTATCTGAAATGTTTTTAGGTGCAAAAAAATGCGTCACCGATTCATTTGAGGGAAATTTTCCGCTTCAAACATGATTGAACCAATAAAATGATTATTTTTGTTCTGCTTGAGATTTAATTAATTTGTAATTAACATATTTCTGCTAAGAAATGAAATTTATTTTTAACATTTTATTCTTCCAACAATTTAGAATATTTCAATTGATATATGAGGGTAGTTCGAACCGCTCAGGGCAATACAATTTTCACCACAGTTAGAACCATTCATTAAAGCCTCTTTTAAAGTTAAAGGTTTCGGTTATCTGGGGCAGCAACAAAGGGGGGTCAAGGCACTTTTTGCCCCTCAATGTGACATTTCGACATGTGTGACTTCGACATTTCTAGTGAATGCTTTTTAAATGAATCTTGACTTTAAAAAGATTAGGGTTAATTCGAAGAAAACTGAAATTCGCAAGAATGAATTGATGTTTGAATTCCCAAGTTTATTTAAAATCCTTGAAGTGTTGTAATGTTTTTGAAAATGAAGAGCTTAAGTTTGGCATTTCTTTGGTGATGATGTGTAAAGTTTGATTAGGGATTTATCTTCTTCATCAAATGAACATGAATCATTGTTGGGAGGGCTAACACGACAGCCTCGCATCTACATCTTATGGAGTGCATGTGAATGAGTAATGCTTCGTTTTTTTTAAAGTTTGTTTTGAAAATCAATGTACTCGTACATACTGCATGTGTTGGGGCCAGAGACTCTTTAAATGAATAATATGTTTGATAGTGCCAGAGTTGTGTCTACCCAGCTGTCTTTGCTAGCCGTATTAACGGGACCTGACATTATCTAGTAAGGCCCGTGTTTTATAGGTCATATTTGGTTTGGTTTTTTTTAAAACTAGGCTGTTTGAAACAACTCCTCGAAAGAAAAACAAGAGCATTATACTTTCTGCTCATTCCGGGCACTATCCGTTACAATCAATGAATAAACGGCAAAGTTGTACACAATTGAACAAGCCTGTCCGAAATGGGTCAAATTTCATTATTACGAGAACCCTTTCCTGGAATTTGTAACCACTTATACGAGTATGTATATAAGTAAGGCTGCACGTTCCAAAAAATATTGGAAGGGGCAAATAAAATGTGTCAGATTAACGGAAAGGGTACAGTGATTACACAGGCTTACAAATAAAGGCCAACTTTTGCACCAAAGAAGATACCAAACATTCATTACACGGTGTGACAAAAAAAAATCAAAACAAAAATTCTGGGATGGGACGTAGCGTAGGTTGTAGATATGGTTCAGTAGATTTTTGTGGCATACTAGATTTTTTTAGTGCACATCGAAATTTTGAATAACGGTAAAAAAGCCTTTTTTTGCACAAGCACTCACTTATACGCCCATAACTTTGTCATATATCAAATGATTTTTATTTTCTTACCGGTTTTGGAAAGAAGAAATTTAGGTCTTTAAAGATACCATATATGACTGATCAGGATTTATTTCTTATCTTGGAGTATTTGCTACGTAAACCATTTTTGATTGGTTTTTTTCCCCATTTTTTGTCTTTGGTGACGTTTTTGAACACTGTTTGGTTAGAAACCCCCAATATTTGTTTTATTGTTTAAAAACAACACATCTTCACGGTTAGAACGTATGCCTATTTTCTAAAATCGGTCAATAATTAGCAAAGCTATTAAAGTTTTGCGGATAACGAAATTTTCGCAATATGGTGAAGAGTCGCGCCATTATAGCACTGTCGACCGTAAAATTGTTGAGTTTTTAGAGTAAATTATTGAATAATTTTTTTTAGAATAAGTATTGTGTTGCCGTGTTCGTCTGCCCATCAATCTGTCCGCCTGTCTGTCTGTCCGTCCGTCTGTCAGTCCGTCTATCCATCTAAATAATTAGATCACAGAGATGGTAAGAGATAGAGGTTTGACATGTATGGAACATAAGCTTCATATGCTTACAGGCAGATCAAGCTTACTTTCAATTATTGGCACGCCCCCGACATTTAGAAAAAACGTCATATCTTCGGCAGTTTTATAGATAGAAGGTTCGTACTTTTTGGACATATTTAGTAATCGGGATTCTTTATCGGTCCACCAAAGGATTGGTAAAGATCGGATGAACGATAGTCAAGATATAAGCGAAAGAAACTTCTCTGCTGCAGCGCAGTAGCAGCATTGCTTTCAGCAGCTACTGCAGCATCTAAATTTACACTGAGCATACACTTTTGTGGGTAAAGAGTGTATTATAGTCGGGCTTCCCCAACTGTCCTACTTGTTTTAATTAGGCTTTTTAAGGTTTTTTTCCTAAAAAGTTAAATAACTCAACCGAATATTACTCGATTTTAATAAACTAAGTTTCAGAAGACGCAAAATTAAATGTTTTTTGAAACTGCATACCAAAATTATATAGTTTTATATAAATTTGACCTATTCATTTTCATTTAAAGTACGGTGAAGTCGCAAAAAACTGAAAAATTCTATTTGTTTTTCATGTAGCTCCCCCCAATTTTTATCCGAGATTGCAATGTAATACACCGTTGGAAAGGTGTTACATTTCTCTTTCCAAAGACGCATTGCAAACTGTTATAGGATGCCTAGTTTAAGAAATATGATTTTTTAACTATATCAACCTCGAAAAGACGGACTTTTAACCGTTATTCCAAATTTTGATGTGCACGAAAAATTTGTGGTATGCCACAATGTTACATTTAACTATATCTACAACCTACACTATGTCGCATCCCAGAAGTTTTTTGACTGTCATACCGTGTTATGTACTTTTGGGCGCTGAGCTCAAGTCAATTGTCCGTTTGGACAAAAATGTTTTGAACGAGGTTTGGTCATATTTTTTGGTCCTTTGGATACATTAAGAAATCATATTCCAACCAATTTGTATTTTATGTACGCTGCATTGAATAACGTTACAGAAAAACGAAACACAAGGTTTTAATTGCGTCCATAAAGCTGTATTTTCATTTGTCGAGATCTCATATGAAATGGGTGAAAAATACCTCAGTTTACAGTGAGTTGGCTGTCAAAAAACTCATGTGAGAAATATTTAGATAAATCAGAGCTGCAAACACAAAAAAATTTTCGGAGCTCCGGCACGTGGGTTCGAACCCAAAATTTACCAATGGTTAAGGTTCGGATATTTAAGGTTCGAGGTTTTTGGGGGGAGGTTTTGGTTCGATCCTTGGTTCAGCCCATGCAATTTTTATAAAATGATTAATGTAATAAGCTCTTGCTTTTTTTCTAAATCAAAGATCGGGCAAGGATATTCTTATAGGATTTTCATCGCTGAACATGAATATAACCTGCATAAGTGCCCACATCACGTACAAATTTTGAGAAAAAAAAGTATTTCTAGATATTTTATTGAGCTTTCAAGTCGATTGTAAGACTAAGTTTTCAAAAATTGACCAGATAAGAAAAGAAGTCTCTAGACAGTAGGTCAAATTTTTTCCTGTTACAGTTTTTGTTGAACCGGACTAAAACTTTAGGCTCGGAACAGGATCAGGTTAATCTTTTATTTCTAAAGAGGTTCGGTTCAAGGTTTGGCCCACAGCAAAAGAAAAGTCGGAACTCCGGGTTCGAACCGGTTCGGTTCAAAACCGGCTTGCAGCCCTGATATAAATATAGCCTACTTCTCATGCAGCTTTTCAAATATTTTTGTGTTTCTCAGATTGACTATTACACTGGTCTGATATCTTAAACTAGAAACTTTTATAAGATATCAGACAAATGAAAATACAGCTTAAGTTAACAAGTTTTTTTATTTTAAGATGAAAAATTCTTCATTTTTAGAAATACTATCACATTTAAGGTTTCAAGATTTGAAAATTATGCGCAAGTCGGAAAAATCGTAGTATCAGCTAGATAATAAGGCATTGAGTCCCCTAATTTAATTTCTTTGTAGTTTTTTGATATCATCACGCTGTTAGAAGTTCAGATCCAAAAACTATAAAATTTTAAAAGTTTTTAACTTAATATTTTTTACCAAAATATCCGAAAATTAGAAAAATACAACGGAAAAATGGTGAAACCAAAAATATGATTTTACAAAATTATTTTACTTTGATTTTTGGAGTAGTGCTACAAAAAAATATTTTAACAAGAAAGAAAGTCGGTCAAGCCGACTATAACATACTCTGTACCTGTGAAGTGCTGCCCATCACCGTTGCGACCGGTGCTACCCATAATTGTTTGTTTTCATTATAACTCGACAACCGTTCATTTGGCGGATCGATTATTAATCCTTATTATACTCTTTGTACCTTTGGTACAGAGTATAAAAATGTAACAAATTGTAATTGTAGCAAATTTGAGGCCTTTGCCTACTGCGTCGACAGCTGTTCACCGAGTTATTTTTGACAATGTCCGTCTTCCTCTAACCACCGTGATTTCCTAAACTATGTAGTCAGAATGTTGCATAACATTACTCTAAAAAGAGTGTCGTCCTAGAGTGGCTCTCTAGGTTATCTTCTCTCTGTTTGAGGACATAATCGGCAGATCATTTTTAAGAATTTTTTGAACTTGAGAAAAATTAAATATCCTAGAAAAATTAATTATTTTGATTTCCCTGTTATGTGCCATTCAATTTTACTATATTGGCGCCCAACGAATGCGTTAAAGGAACGAATTTGTATGACTGTGAACGTGGAATGTTTGGGGGTCGACCTGACTGCAGCCATGACCTATCTTTAAAACGGACTTCTTTCATATTTATATCTTCGACTATCAGGCCCGTTCCCGTTTCCGAGTGGAATGAAAAGGTAAGACGATCGCAATTCCGAATCGTTTTCATTTTGGTGTTCAGAGTGGAATAGAAATCGATTGCCTTTTCGAATTTTAATTCAGCCATAAGGCAGGCCTTGACAATTTCGATCGCACTGCGCATGCGCATTGCGAACAGCTCGGTTTTATTTCGATCGTTTTTCTTTTGTCTACATGCAATTTCTGAGGTAGAAACTTAACGAAAATGATTTTAAATCAAATTGAAGGCTCGATATATCTATAGATACTTCAAAATCTTCATAATATTTGACATGTTAAAATAAAAATATTTGCAAAATGCAAAGAATCACCGTTGCCAAGAAAATTGGCATTTACTTTTCATTCCACTGACTCTTAGGCAAAACTCTTGAAACCGAATAACTTGATCGTTTTTCGGAAACGGAAACAGCTACCGATTCCGCATGATCTGATCGAAATTGAAAACGGGAACAGGCCTGTATATCTTTTCTATGGACAATAATATTGAAACGCACGATTCATAAAAATTATTGATTATGCTCCTGGATGAGATTAGCCCCTCAAAGTCTCATGAGCCGGAAGGGACATAACAACCCTTCCAAAGGGTTATTATAATTTTGCCCAGAAGTTAGCATTGCATAGAAATATTCATTTCCGACACCATAAACTAAATATATTTTTGATCAAGGAGTTGATTTAGCCCTGTCCGTCTGTCGGTCTGTTTCTACGCCAACTAATCTATCAATTTTAAAGCTATCGAGCTGAAATTTTGCACAGAGCATTCTTTTTTTTTAGCACGCTGCTAATATGTCGGAACCGATCGGATCGAATATATCCATAGCACGTAAATAACTCTCAACCCATATTTTCAGACTGCTCTGCTCACGACCGCAACCGAAAAAATAAAAAAATAAAGGGCTCGTTCTTCACTCAACCGATTGTGTGCTGCTTTTGCGCTCGCTGTTAAGCGGCTGTTGTTGTACACTCAGGCTGGTCGGTCTGACATCAACCCAATTTCAGTCAAGCGGTCCCAAAGTGTGAGTTAATTAAATCCCCTCACATCAAAATGTTATTGTGAAAAGGTTGCGAGAGCAGTCTCTGGTGCGATCAGAGAGTATCAGTGTGAGAGAGACTGAGAGAGCGAATGCATAAACAAAAGTTTTGTTGTTGTGCATGCATACGTATTTAAGCAGAAAATGTATAAGATGTAAGCACGCACTGAGTGAGCTCACACACAAACATACACACAGAAAAGACCTTTTCGGCAAGAGGTCTTTTCCAAACGGTCGGCAAAAGACCAAGAGCGAAAAAGCAAAGACAAATGTGTTTCTCTCCTCTCAAGACCGAAAAAATCAGAGAGCGCTGTTAAAGGTTGCTTACATCCCTCTTTGTCAATGCGCCGCACGAAACCGGTTTTTTTGTGAGAGCTGCAAAGAGAGGACCGTTTGTTGCGACCTCTGAATATATCTTATAGCTTTCACAGTAACGAACCGTCGAAACACTAGTTTTAGTGAGAAAATCCTTTTTTGTTTTCAATGAAAACGTCTTCAAACTTCGTATTTATAAGTTTTCTAAGCTTTTTCATACTTCTACTTAGATTGATGTAAATCGGACAACTATATGGTATTGCTCCAATACTAAAGATGGGTCTCAAAAAAGGCTTAGTAAGAAAAACTATTTAGTTTTTAATTGTACAGGCCCCGACGGACTGATGACATAAGTAATTCAGCTTACGTCACCACATAACAGAACAGAAAAAATTTTGCCGCTTCATCGCGTTGTTCAGGTTCATAGCATTTTTAAATTAGCTGGTGGAGGGTCACACTGCTCAATCAGGTGTGTTTTGTTTTGATAACAAGTGATTTTTGCTTGTGCTTCTGCCATGATAGCAATAGCGAGCTTCTATCTCTTACCATCTCCGAGATCTGTTTGTTCATACGAACATTGGCTAAATCGTCTCGGCTGTTGATGCTGATCAAGAATGTATATACTTTATAGGGTTGGAGATTCTTCCTTCTGGCTCTTACATACTTATTATACTCTGTGTACCTCTGGTACAGAGTATAAAAACGTCGTTTGAGTAAGTTCTGTCACATCCTTGAGAAGAAGAAATAGAAAAAATTTCAAGGAAGCCTTGATAGTTTTGGTAGGGTGGTAGTACCCACTGGTTTGTACTAAACCTTGAATTCTGTAAACTTGTAATGCTGATCTAGAGTATATGCATATTCATACTTCTTGAGATCTAAAACAAGCTTCTTTCTAGGCTATACAAATGGCATACCAAAGACCTAGAACTCAACAAGATGCATAACGGCCATACATGTGATTTTTAGGGAAATTAAAGGGCGACTTGCAATGTGGACCTACGATTTTACATATGTTTACTGTCTGTGTGAAAAGTTTAAACGGCAGACTTCGCACACGCACAGCACATTCATTTAATTTCCCCTTGCCATTCATTTTAATAGCAGCTTTTTATCTTTGTGAGTTCTAGGTCTTTGATCAAAGGATTAGAAATGAACCTAAAATCATTCTTTCTGAATGCGCTATTCAAGTGAAGCAGAGTGTATCTCTGTACTCTACGAAAAGTCGTTAAGGAACAAGTATATTAAACTGGCTATAATTTTGTCGTTAAACACGGATTTTCATTAGCTATAACTAATTTTAATTGATATTAAATAATCTGATCAGTTCCTAATGGTGTGGTTTTTAAAGGCGATTATTTTTATTAGATTTTCCTTACATTTTATTAGATAAGTTGTTCGTTTTCCATCGAATCTTACGATTGGAAAACCCCGCCACTTTTTTAAAGCTTACAACTTGTATTTGATTTTCTTAGATTCATTTAAATGACAGCTGCAGGTTTTTGTTCTCTTTTGAAATTTTAAGACTTGTTGAATCACCCTCGCATTTAGCACCGTTTCGCTCCAGCTAAACGGATTACTCTGCTGGCGTTTTGTGTTTTTCGGGGAATTTAGAAAAGAAACTATGCTAAACAGCTTTCGGCCAGCTTCTTAAGATTGATATTTAGATATTTAGCTTTGATTTGTATTTGTTTTTTTTGCTTTTTGTTTTTACATATTAAGAGACACTGCGGCTGGAACTGCTGTTGTTGCTGCTGTTGCTGCTGTTGCTGATGCTTGAAACTCAACCAACCGGTTGATTTTTATGTCTTGAACGTCTTTTGGGGGCTCTATGAGGGGTGGGGAACACGGTTTACCTTATTTTTTTAACTGTTTTGCGCGCGCGCGAGCTTGGCACAGGTTGTGACGAGAGCTCAGAAGAAGAGCTCAAGAGATTCACCCGCTAACTACGTAGACAAGCAAACTGGCCAAGATTGAAAGGCGATGTCTGGGCCAAGCATAAATTAGACAGTGGGCGGCTCTTAGAGAACAATCTGTTGCCGGATTCTTTGGCTGAGTGTGGGCTGATAGTTGAAATTTTTCTTAGGGGTTTTTGCACTTGTTTATTTTTAGTTTTCCAGCTAAATAATTGCTTAAATGAGTATTAATTTTAGTCACAGTCACACACATACACACACACACACACAGTCCCTTATGCCTTATCACTGAGCGGGGGCGTGTTTTTTATGTATTTAATTTGCTGGAATTTTCTTGCATTAAAATATAGATTTAAGCTGCCTTTAAATTAGTCACACACACACACCACACTAGTGCACCACACACTTACACAAATTGCCGTTATTTTGTTTTGTTGTTTTTTATTTTCACTATTTTCCTTGTATTTATTTGGTCGTTTGTGTTCCACGCTTCGTATACTCGATGTGAATGCTGCTCTGATCACCCGCTCGCTCGTGTTTTTTTTTCCGTTTTGTGATTTGTTTTTTTTTTGTTGCTTCGGTCTCGGCTTTTGATTATTATTTTTCTCATTCGGTCAGAGCGGCATATCTAAATCCGTTGGAGTGTGGACAGCAACTGGTACTTGGTTGATCAACGATCGGCCTACCGAAGTTCTCTCTGGGAATCACTGCTCTGCTTAATGAAGCTTAGCTTTTTGGAGTTGCCACTGCGTTTGCAGTTTCGCTTAAGCGCAAATGGCAAGTGGCTGCTGCTATTTCTGCATATATTTTTTTATATCTCTGCTAATCGAAGTCTTATGTCCTCTTTTTGTATATTTTATAGATTGAGAGTGGTTGATAATAACTCAAGGCAGTTTGATAAAAGAAAAATACAGTTTTTTAATTTTTTAATTCTCCCAAATCATTTCTAAATTACAGTTTTTTTTTTCTATATTTTGACCATTATTTGAATAATTTCTTAGATTTTTAGAGTTATTTTCCTACACGTTTGGAGACTATAATTTCATACCCAAGAAGATTGATTAATCTGAGAATCTATTTAACTGGCTCTTAAACTTTAATTTAAAGATTGTATATTGACTGTTCTAGAAAATCAAGAAAATTGAAAGAGGCACTATTCTTACCTGGACTGTTTTAAATCTTTGAAATTCCCACGAACTCATGTCAGAATGAACCTTGCTTTAAAAACACCAAGTTCACAATTTTAAGAGTCAATGCCTATCATTTACAGAAAGATGAAAACCGGAAACATAGGAAAAGGTTCTAACTTAAGGGGATTTACCCGTGTGATGACCTTTTTTTTACCTGTTTTTGGCAATTTTTTGTGAAGCGCGACTGAAACTTAGAACTTTGAATTTGAATACCATATATTAAGTAACTATTTAAGTACATTTAGAAACTTTTTGAAGTTAAAAATATTGAAAACTTTTCGAGATAGAGCGCGGCGAAGTAAGTCATTTTAAAAAAGTAGGAGAAAGTTAACTTCGGCTTATACCCTTGCAGCTTCCATTGATAACAAAAAAGTTTTTCAAACTAAGACTAATTTTTGAACCTTACTTTTCTATGGGATCTATACTATATAGATGTCTGATTTCGACCAAACTAGGTGAAATCATGGAAAAGCATTATACACTGTTAATTACGAAATTTGGAGGCGACCCCATTTAAAACAAAAAGTTTTTCTCACAAGAACTTCTTTTTCGACCGATCATTCATACTGCAGCTATATGCTATAGTCTTCCGATTTTGATAAAATTTTGTAGAAATGTGTTAAAGTATATAAAGTAAAAATATGCCAATAAAAAGGACGTTTTCATAAAAAACAAAAAAGGTTTTCACACTAGAACTAGTTTTTCGACCGATCGTTCCTATGGGAGCTATATGCTATAGTCATCCGATTTCGACCAAACTTTGTAGAATTGTGTAAAAATATATAAAATAAGTGTATGCCAATGATAAAGACGTTTTCATTAAAAACAAAAAAGTTTTTCTCACTAGAACTAGTTTTTCGACCGATCGTTCCTATGGGAGCTATATGCTATAGTCATCCGATTTCGACCAAACTTAGTGAAATCATGGGAAAGGATAGTAAACTAAGAAATACGTACTTTGGAGGCGTTTCCATTAAAAACAAAAAGTTTTTCTCTCTAAGACTAGTTTTTCGACCGATCGTTCCTATGGCAGCTATATGCTATAGTCATCCGATCCGGCCGGTTCCGACAAATGTGCAGCGTATTTGTACCAAAAGACTTCGTGCAAAGTTTGGTGAGGATAGCTTTAAAACTGACGGAGGAGATAGCATAGAAACAGACAGACGGACAAGGCTAAATGAACTCAGCTCGTCATGCTGATCAAGAATATATATACTTTATATGGTCGGAGATGCTTCCTTCAATGCGTTACAAACATCCGCACAATTTTATAATACCCTCTGTAAGGGTATATAAAGGTACTGCACTGGTCAACACGATTCTGGCCGACTGGGTGGTCCGATTTCAAAAAGGAAAAAAGCATTTTAAACTGTGTGCCTGTAGCTGTGAGATGAACTAGGATATTTTGAAAATATTGAAAAAAATACAAATTTTACCAGACTTTGATTTTTTTCGAAAAAAAAAACACTTTTTTTTCCTGTTTTGTTGCATAAAAAAAAACGTCGTGACATTTTTAATTATCCTAGTTCATCTCATAGCCCCACCTGTGCCCAAAAGTTCAAGGCGATCGGTTAAGTCATTTTTGAGAAATCATGCCGACCAGTTGAAAAAAGTGGCTTCGAGAAAAACGCGTTTGAAAGTTCAAGTACGATCTGCCGGGAGTTTAAGCGCATTCCTTCTCAGCGCTATAACTTTCTAACGACTTCGAATTTCGAAAAATCTTTTTAGCCACATATTCTACATTAGTTATAGATGCGATTTAAAGAAATAAAAATTTTTCGATTTTTTGAAGCCATCACACGGAGATACCAGTTTAGGAGGCCGAAGTTCGAGTGTTTTTAGTGATGCTGGCGCCAACAGCAAAGAGGTGTGGCCGGGTGTAAAGTTTTATTCAAAGAAAAAAAATTTTCATTAGATTTTCCGAGGCGGGAACGAACCCACGACCGAATAAAGAATATATACACAAAATTTTTAGATCGATTCGTCAATAACTTTTCGAGCTAGGATTCCCGCAAGTTGAAAAGAAGTCGTTTCGAGAAAAACGCATTTGAAACCGCGCTCTTTCTTTAGAATGACGAAAATTCCGACCAATTTAATCTTCAAAAAATAATAACATCAAGTGAAGTGAAGGGATTCTGCAATTTGTAAAGCTTTTAACAATAAATTACGGACCTTTTCAATGTTAATTAACAGTATGCAAGTATGTCAGCTGTTGCTCAATCTACAAGAACTGAGCTATATATTATTAGATCGTTAGCAGACACTGTGTGAAATTAGAATTTAAAAATAAATATGTTAAATGGAAATTCATCTCTTGAAAAGGAGGAACTGCAACCAACTATATTTATGCATTAAACTGAACCCTAACCTTCAGAATCTGAACCCAGACTGGGCATTCCCTTGAGAAGGAAAAGGTTTGTTTTCTTAGTAAAGCTAAAACTTTCAAATAGAGTCAAGATTGTTTCAGTTGCATTTCAGAAATTACAGTACAGTAGAACTTATCTATTATACACTGATAACTAGACCTCGGATTTTGTATATTTTCAAACTGATTTTAGTCCTAGTAGGATAAAGAAAATGTGCACATCAAATGTTGTGCTGACTCGTTAAGCCAGGCATGCCCAAAAAAAAGCATAGGGCAGAGCACTCACCAATACTCACAAAGAAAAGCACATTGAAATTGGGTAAGGCAACAACAAATTTGCATATAAAGTCCTCCTAGTTAAATAAAAAATCTCTTCGTTTATACAAAAATCTCTAGAGATTTCTGGGACACCCTCGAATAAAATGACAAAAATTGGTTGGAAGCACATTCGCCCAAGTCAACTAGGAATTAATTCGATTTGAAATTATGCAAAATCCGGGGTCTAGTTATGACGAAGCCTAGTAATGAGAAGTAATATGAAAGTTTTATACACAATATTTGGAAAAGAACAATAACAAATAGGTCTTTAGAAAGAGATATATTGCAGTATCTCAGAGGCTTGAAGCCTTGGCCAACCCCATTTATACTTACTTTTGTCAAGATTGACTACCGACTCTTAGAAAACGTACTGAAAAGTAAAAATATTTTACTTATTACCTTCATACCAGAGTTTCAAAAGTAATTCAATTTCAAAATACCATCCATATTATTCACAAGTAGGATGGCAACTCTGTTACTGCGTTCTCGCTTTCGCTCTCCCTCTCTTTCTGTGTATGTGAGAATTTGATAAATCACAGCCGTTTGTTAAGAAAAAATGTAAATTAAATTATAACTAGTAGAGGCAACAATGGACTTAAGCAAAACCCGGCCCCTGCGCCTAGTGCAGCGGCTTTAGCTCTCACGCAATTAGCTTGGTTCCCTCCAGCACAGCACAGCACAGCTCTAGCTAGCTGACACAAATCCGGGGACCGGCTTGTGCTTGAATTACACCCACCCCCCTTCGTCACAGCATAGGCGCTCATATTGTTTTCGCCTTAAACAAGTGTCGCCTGTAATGATGTACCCCTGTGCCACACATCAACGCACAGTTTCAACTTTAAATCACTTAATGGAGTTGTTTTTGTTGTGCAGCTCAGTTCTCCTTCTCTTTGATTGAATTAATACGTTGATTTATGTAAATTACACTAATTCATATTACTCAATTTGCTATTTAATATTCATTGTATTATCTGCATCATCCCCTAGGGCTTTGGGTTTGGTTTTGCTAAGAATTGTTATTCCAAATGTATTTGGGCTTGTGGAAATCAATGTTTCTGAGTCACCAGTGTGAAAACCAACCAAGCTAACAATGCATATCTAATGTCCACAGCCAGAACCATTATCTTTTCTGTAATTTACATGCTTTTTGTATTGAAACTCAAATAAGTACACGATGGCTTGAAACTTTGAATCATAAGAAATTTTAAGCGATATTATAGACTTTAGTTAGCTTATCCAACAGCAAATCATTCTTGTTGGGCCAGTTCTTGAGGTCCTTGAGCATAGAGGAGATCACTAAGGGATAGATAGAATGAAAGATTTTTAACAATTGAATTGTCTACGCTTAGACTTTGCTTACTTTTCTTCTCTGCTTGAGACATAAGCATGGCTAAGATGGTAAATTCATCATTATTGCTTATCTCCTGCAAAACGGCTGCAGTGGTGGCTTCCTTATTCGGTACGTAGTAGTCATGCAGGGTATGCAACAGATCCGAAAAAGTATCCGAATCAAAACCAGCCCCAAGTATTTTGCATAAGTTTGGTATTTCAATGGACTTCAAATACTGATATTTCTGTGGGGGAGACAGCTCCTTCCAGGTTATATAGAACTGAGCTGTACCCGCTGGTGCTGGCGGCAAAGTGCGCTAAAAAACAAAGAAAATTTATAAAGTATAGAAGTAAGAGATAATTTAAGCAAGTTACCTCCATTTTGGTGGCTTGAGCTGTTGAGTTTAAATTACTGTTTTTATCAGTTTTAGTTTGAGCAGATTGAGATTCAGACTTGACAACTTTTGCTGGAGTGTCTTGGATAGAATTTAATTTAGGCTCCGACTTGACAGTGATTGCTTCCATTTTTAACTCCTCTTCAGGTTTTGATATAGTTTTGTGTGTTTCCTTTTTTATCTCCTCCACAGGTTTTGATACAGTTATCTTGTCTTCCTTTTTCATCTCCTCCACAGGTTTTGATACAGTTATCTTGTCTTCCTTTTTCATCTCCTCCACAGGTTTTGAGGCAGTTTTGTTAGCTATGGTTTCTTTTTTTAATTCCTCAAAGGGACCACAATTGCTATTGAAAATCTTATCAATGTCATCATCTGATATACGCAACTGTTTAGTGTCATCAGTGCCAACTCTGGGTGAAACAATGTCAACTATGGGCACACGACGCATCGGCTGCTTGGATCGTTTATAAGCTGGCTTACTGACTGCCAAAATGTCAACTAGATCCTTGCGTTCAGCTGTAAAATTGGGTCCACCTTTGGTAGCTATAATATAAACAAAATAATTACCATTTTGACAATTAATTTTTATAAAGGAAAGAAAAATAATAATAAATTAGGCTCCCTCCATTAAGAGTTATTTCGATTTTTTTATACCATTGAAGAGGGTATATTGAAATCGTCCGGATGTTTGTAACGCAAAGGAAAGCATCTCCGACCAAATAAAGTAATACGGCCCTGTTCCGAATTCCGAGTCCGTTTTCGTGTAAACGTTTGCACGTAGAGCTTAAACTTAACAACGTTATATGGAAGGTGACCAGAATTTCAAAGGCTACTAGATTAGGTTTGACGAAAATCGAAATTGCCTAAGCAGCTGAAACCGATTACTCAATGCCAAGTGAATTTAATTCGTCAAAAAAAGCGGACCTGATCTAGTTGCCACAGACATTTTGCTTACTTTTCAAATAAAATTGTAAGCTTTATCCTAAAAAAGCAACGTTTACACGAAAACCGACTCGGAATTCGGAACGGGGCCGTATATATTCTTGATCAACATGACGAGCTGAGTTGATTTAGCGCTGTCCGTCCGTCTGTCTATTTCTAAGCTATCTCCTCCGTCAGTTTGAAAGCTATCTTCACGAAACTTTCCACGAAGTCTTTTGTTACAAATACGCTCCACATTTGTCGGAACCGGCCGGATCTGATGACTAAAGCATATAGCTTTCATAGGAACGATCGTTCGAAAAACTAGTTTTAGTGAGAAAAACTTTCTTGTTTTTAATGAAAACGCGTCCAAGCTTCGTGTTTTTTAGTTTGCTTTGTTTTCCCATGATTCCACTAAGTTTGGTCGAAATCGGACATCTATATAGTATAGCTGTTATAGAAAAGTTGAGTCTGAAAAGTAGTCTTAGTTAAAAAACTTTTTTTGGTTTTCAATGGAAATGTCTTTAAAACTTGCATGTATTTGTTTTATATGCTCTTACACAATTTTACAAATTTTGGTCAAAATCGGATGACTATAGCATATAGCTCCCATAGGAACGATCGGTCAAAAAATTAGTTCTTGTGAGAAAAAATTTTTTGTTTTCAATAGAAACGTCTCTTACTTTGGCATATATTTATGTTGTATACTTTTACACATTTCTTTTTTTGTCAAAATCGGATGACTATAGCATTTACATAGCTGCAGTATGAATGATCGGTCGAAAAAGAAGTTTTAGTGAGAAAAACTTTTTTGTTTTAAATCGAATCTCCTTCAAAAATGTACATGTTAGTTTGTTATGCTTTTCCAAGATTCCACTAAACTTGGTCGAAATCGGACATCTATATAAAGGGTGATGTTTTAGCTATTATCTTTTTGGCAACACTGGTTTAAACAGCTCACGCACGTTTCGAGTTTTGTTTCACTGTCAAACATCTTCAGTTTGGTCTATAATTTAACCATGAATCGTCTTACAAACGCTTGCAAATTATTGAGTTTTATTATCAAAATGTGTGCTCTGTTAAGAAAGTTCATCGCGCGCTTCTTCCATTTTATGGTCAGCTTAATCGACACACTGAAGCGGCTATTCGGGCTATTGTGACTAAATTTCGCACCAAATTTACATTGTTGGACATTAAACCACCAACACGCTTACGTAGAGTGCGAACTGAAGAAAATATCGCAGTTGTATCGGCCAGTGTTAATGATGACCATCAATTATCGATTCGTCGCCGTTCGCAGCAATTGGGCCTGAGTTACTCAACAACGTGAAAACTTTTTCGGAAGGATTTAGGTGTGAAGCCTTTCAAAATACAGCTGGTGCAAGAATTGAAGCCGAACGACCTACCGCAACGTAGAATTTTTGGTGAATGGGCTCTTGGAAAGTTGGCCGAAGATCCACTTTTTTACCGAAAAATTGTGTTCAGCGACGAAGCTCATTTTTGGCTCAATGGGTACGTAAATAAGCAGAATTGTCGATATTGGAGTGAATATCAGCCAGAAGCAGCAAGATAGCAAGAGCTACCAATGCGTCCAGAAAAAGTCACAGCTTGGTGCGGTTTATGGGCTGGTGGCATCATTGGACCGTACTTCTTCAAAGATGATGCGAATCGTAACTGGTGAGCGTAACTGTGAATGGTGAGCGCTACCGTGAGATGAAATCCAACTTTTTTTTGTCCAAAATGCAAGAGCTAGACTTGCATGACATGTGGTTTCAACAAAACGGTGCCACATGCCACACAGCACGCGCAACAATGGACTTATTGAGAGGCGTGTTCGGTGAACATTTTATTACACGTTTGGGACCGGTCAATTGGCCGCCTAGATCGTGCGATTTAACGCCTTTAGACTATTTTTTGTGGGGCTATGTTAAAGCTCATGTCTATACAGACAAGCCCGCTTCAATGGACGCATTGGAAGACAACATTGAAGCATTTATTTGTGAGATACCGGCCGAAATGTTGGAGAGAGTATGCCAAAATTGGACTAAGCGAATGGACCATTTGAGGCGCAGTCACGGTCAACATCTGCATGAAATAATCCTCAAACATTAAATTATATGGACCGTACTATCGATTCAAATAAAGATTTCATGCATTTTTCTGAATTTTATGTGTTTTTTTTTAAAACTTTCCTATAGCTCTTAAAAAATCACCCTTTAGTATAGCTCCCATAGAAAAGTAAGGTCCGAAAAGTTGTCTTATTTAGAAAAACAAGCTGCCAGGGTAACATTTCGGCCGCAGTTAACTTTCCCCTATTCTCTATATAGGTAGCAGGTAGGCGGTAGAATTGACCAATGTTTGAGAAGCTTTTTAATGGCTAATACTTCACAGCTGGTCCCAAGAGCTGGTAAAAGTGACAGGTTGGGATAATAGCTTTTAAAAAACAAACTATTTAGGCATTTTGGGTCTTTTTGAACTCTCGATTTCTAATACAGCAGGCACATTTTTTATTAGACGAGAACCATTCCCTAAATCTGGAAAATCTGTCTCGACTTCACTTCTGGTAAATTTTCAATAGACCAAACATTTTTTTCAGATTTTCAATAATAAGATCGTTAAAAAATCCTACCAACTTTTCTCAAAACAATGTGGTTCGCCTCAAAAAGTTAATTATTTCGAAGTTTATAGTTCGTTACAAGAGATGGAAGGAGTGAAATCTGTATACTTTAAAGACAAATCAAAAACATTCATACACTTACCATTTTTGCGCAAGCGATCGTTAATGCGCGCCAAACTCTTCTTCGCCTCGATATTTTTGGGTTCAATGGCCAGTACGGCAGTACAGTCCTTGAGGGCTTCCATATTATTACCCAGGGATTCGTTTGCCTGCATGCGCCTGTAGTAGGCCTTCACACAGAGCTTGTCCAGTGCAATAGCTGACTCGCAGTCCTCAACGCAGCTATCAAAGCTTCAGAAGAGATTTAAGTGCAAAACAGCTGATCAATAAACTATTTTTTGAACTTACCGCTCTTGCTTGAGATGGCACAAGGCACGATTAATATAGTATATGGGATCATATGGATAAATGGCCACAGCCTCGGTATAGGCTTCAATGGCTTGGGCATAGTTGGCTTGCTTTACATAGTTATTGCCACGATCTTTGATATCGTTGGCCTTTTTGTGTTGCTGGCCAACTGGATCCACAGGCAAATCCTGTTTCTCTGTGGGAGTGCTGGCTGTGGAACTGCCTGGACTAGCCGGGGTGGTAGTCTTTGGGGCCTTGCTGTCCACATGACTGCGGATGGGTATGTTCTAAGTTGACCAATGGGTAAGCAATATTAGTGGCTAAAAACAACAACAGCAACAACACGATCACTCACGTTTTGCGCGGTCGCGGCTGGTGCATTCTTAAGGGCCTGCTCTTTGCTTTTGATTTCCTGCTCCCAGGAATACAAATCCTTGAGCGAGCTTTGATACTCACTGGCATTGTGGCGCACCTGGCGCTGCAATTCAATTGCTTTTTGTGCTCCTGTGCTCATTTTGTTTTGTTTAAATGGCTATTTGTCAATAAGAGTCGAACGGTACTACTAATTCCAGGAACAGTCCAACGGTACTACTAAATGGGGTACTACTTTTTAATAAGACCGCAGCAGAACTCAGTTATCGACTATCGTCGTAGTCCAGTACGTAGCACGTTACGTAGCAATCAGCTGTTTATGTTTATAAGTTTTTTGTTAGGAATTTGAATTTGTTCTCGTTTTATTTAAAATTTACCGTTACTTGGGAGCTAGAATATGCTCCGGCTAGCCTATCTTACACCCCGACTGGATGCCGCATGCAAGCGGACGTAAGTAAGCAGGCGGCAGCATTTGTTATTACATAAAATCGTTTATTTGTGACGCAGTTTCACCTATGACGCCCGCAAGCCAGAGACTCACTACCAGGTGCTCAAAGTTAGCCAAGATTGCAGCACCCGGGATATAAGGAATGCCTTTGTACAGCTCTCTAAGCAGGTATGTAAGGTCTGGATTAAATGGTAGCCATCCAGCTTATCTTATCATCCTTGTGCAGTTTCATCCGGATGTGACTCCGGCAGCCAGTGCTGAGAGAACCGCTCGCTTCGTACAAATCTCGGAGGCTTATCGTACACTGGTGAAGCCACAGAGCAGAAGACAGTATGATGATAGCTTACTTTGGACACCCACTGGCTCCGCGCGCAGCCCAGTGACTGAGGATATTAGTCCGCATCAGGCCTGGGATGTGAAGCCTAATTACAATCCAAATCCAGGACCTTATTATGGCATCAAGGGCTTGGGACGAGTGTCCAATTTACAGGTGGCCCTAGTGCTATTGGCATTAGGCATCTTTGGCGCCATTTTCGGCTTCACCTCGGTTAGGTAAGTGCCACCGGCAGCAAACTATAGTGTAACTATAGTTACCAGAAAGATATACAAACTATAGACATGTCTGAAAAAAAATTAATTAACATTATCTGCACTGGATGTTAGTTTGCTGAATCATTTTTATATCTTTTCATTAAAGCCGGGTATCCAGCACCGCGGAAACTAAAAATTCCTGCCAAACTCCATATAAAAACGAGAGATTAAGTTAAAGTCGGCCCTGCCGAGAATTAATGTTTTATAGTCTTTCCTTATGTTAGTTAACAGAGCATTAACATTGATGTGAACATTTCAACTAGGGTTGTCGATATTTCTCAAAATATCAATATCGATATCAAAAATCAATATTTTCAATATCGAGTCTAAAAATATATATATATCGATAATATATAAAATATCGTCTAATGCTTACACAAAAACTGAAAAGTTATTAAAAAACGTCTGCACCAAAAGACTACTAATTACCCGTGCAAGTGGCCCGTTATCTCCGATCTTTTCATTAGCATAATTTTCAGTTATAAATGACTCAGTTTTCTGAAATTAGACCGTGTTTTCAAAATAACTTAGTACAAAGGTTTTATTATTAGACCTTAAAGCACTGTTTCAAACAGTTTATGAGCATCAAATCAAAGCCAAAGTGATTCTACCTATATAAAGGGTGATTTTTTAAGAGCTATAGGAAAGTTTTTCAAAAAAAAAAACACAGAAAATTCAGAAAAATGCATGAAATCTTTATTTGAATCGATAGTACGGTCCATATAATTTAATGTTTGAAGATTATTTCATGCAAATGTTGACCGTGACTGCGCCTCAAATGGTCCATCCGCTTAGTCCAACTTTGGCATACTCTTTCCAACATTTCGGCCGGTATCTCACGAATAAATGCTTCAATGTTGTCTTCCAATGCGTCAATTGAAGCGGGCTTGTCTGTATAGACATGAGCTTTAACATAGCCCCACAAAAAAAAGTCTAAAGGCGTTAAATCGCACGATCTAGGCGGCCAATTGACCGGTCCCGAACGTGAAATAAAATGTTCACCGAACTCGCCTCTCAATAAGTCCATTGTTGCGCGTGCTGTGTGGCATGTGGCACCGTTTTGTTGAAACCACATGTCATGCAAGTCAAGCTCTTGCATTTTGGGCAAAAAAAGTTGGGTATCATCTCACGGTAGCGCATCATCATCGCATCATCTTTGAAGAAGTACGATCCAATGATGCCACTAGCCCATAAACCGCACCAAACTGTGACTTTTTCTGGATGCATTGGTAGCTCTTACAATGCTTCTGGCTGATATTCACTCCAAAATCGACAAATCTGCTTATTTGCGTACCCATTGAGCCAAAAATGAGCTTCTTCGCTGAATACAATTTTTCGATAAAAAAGTGGATCTTCGACCAACTTTCCACCAAAAATTCTACGTTGCGGTAGGTCGTTCGGCTTCAATTCTTACACCAGCTGTATTTTGAAAGGCTTCACACCTGAATCCTTCCGCAAAATTTTCCAAGTTGTTAAGTAACAGAGGCCCAATTGCTGCGAACGGCGACGAATCGATAATTGATGGTCATCATTAACCCTGGCCGATACAGCTGCGATATTTTCTTCAGTTCGCACTCTACGTAAGCGTGTTGGTGGTTTAATGTCCAACAATGTAAATTTGGTCACAATAGCCCGAATAGCCGCTTCAGTGGGTCGATTAAACTGACCATAAAATGGAAGAAGCGCGCGATGAACTTTCTTAACAGAGCACGCATTTTGATAATAAAATTCAATAATTTGCAAGCGTTGTTCGTTTGTAAGACGATGCATGGTTAAATTATAGACCAAACTGAAGATGTTTGACAGTGAAACAAAACACGAAACGTGCGTGAGCTGCTTAAACCAGTGTTGCCAAAAGGATAATAGCTAAAAAATCACCCTTTATATACTAGCAAATAGCCCGGCTTGCTTCGCTACGCCACCGTTAAGCTGTTTTAACCGATAAGTGTATCAGTTTTTCTTTTCCGACTTGGGGGTGGATTCACACGTTGGAAAATATTTGACCGTATCTTACATACAAAGCATACAAAGCAGAGATTAGCCCCGCCCGCGGTTAAAAAAAGTCTCCTGACATTTCCGATCTTGGTGGTTGACTTTTATAATTTAAAGCTTACAAACCCAATTTGATAAAGATCGGCTCAAAAATAAGGAATGGCCTTAAACACACATTTTAAGTAATTTTCCACCAATTCTCCAACCATTCCTCAAAGTTGCATTGCAATCGGATGGACGCTATAATTTTTTAAAGTTCGCGGTTTGAGCGCCATTTCCGCCCATTTCTTCAACTTAGAAACCTTCCCGGGCAAGCGTCCACCACTCCACTAAGTTTCATCGAAACCAAAAATTTGCCAAATATTGCGGTTTGTGCACCATTTTCCGCCCATTTCTTCTACTTAGAAACCTTCCCGGGCAAGCGTCCACCATTTCTTCTACTTAGAACCTTCCCGGGCAAGCTTCTAACCAATCCCCAAAGTTTAACCGAGACTAAGAATTTTGCAAATATTGCGGTTTTTGGACCATTTCCCACCTCCAGGTCCACCTCAACGGCCACCTCCATGGCCACTTCAATGGCCACCTCAATGGCCACCTCAATGACCTCCTCCAGGTCCACGTCCACTTCCACGTCCAGGTCCACCTCCGCCTCCAGGTCGAGGTCCAGGTCCCGCACACAACCAGTACAATGAAAAACGGCAGCCCGAGTTACCGTTACCATTATCGTTATTTCTTATACTTTCCTTACAAACCAAGTTAAGAGCCAATCGGATGAATATAGGTTTTTGGCTGCTGCGCTTTCCATGAGTTTTCCGACCCTAAGCTCAAATTTTCCAACATCAGATAAATACATTACAAATTATTTCACTTAGTTTCCTTACAAACCGAATTTCAAGTCAATCGGATGAAAAATAGATTTTTCATATCGAATTTCCCGGGAATTTTCCTTTCGCGCAGATTTTCCGAAATTGGGAAAATACGTGTCCAATTATTTCGTATTCTTCGCTTACAGACGCAGTTTCAAGTCTATCGGATAAAAAAAATTACCCTACCTATACAAACTTTTCGGACGCTTTTCCGGGAATTATCCGACCCTACGGTCGAATTTTCCAACATCGGAAAATCTCATTTCAATTTACTTCACTTACTGGCCTCACAAACCGAATTTCAAGTCAATCGGATGAAAAATAAATTTTTGCATATGGAATTTTCCGAGAATTTTCCTTGTGGGCGGATTTTCCAAAATCGGGAAAACACGTGTCCAATTATTTCTCATACTATGCTTATGCTGGGTTTATACTGCGTCACAAAGTGTCACATTTCAGTGTCACAGTGTCACAGCGCAATGTGAACATCGGATGTCTTGTCACAGAAATCAAGCGTCACAGGAATGAGTACTTTCAGTGTGAACAGAAGTACTCACTTGGCGTTACATACTTTCTGTGACAGTACGTTTGGCACGTTTGTGACAAGAATTGCTTGAACAGCTGCTTCAATGAGGCAGCTCATTTGAACTCATTTTTCCTGTGACAAGCACATCGAGCAAGTTGGTTTTTCTGTCACAATGTGACAATCTTATTTTGTTTTTTTTGGGACTTAAGAGTTTTGATAAAGGTAAATCTGCGTCTGATTTTTGTGATTCAAATTAAATTAAAGCTTTAAGTTTCATCAAATGAATTTCTGAGAGGAGCCAGACCTAGCGGCGTTTGCTGTTGTTGTGTTTTGGTTGCTGGACGAAGATGAGGATCAGTACTGATCTTGCTGCGACGACAAATTTGACTTAAAGGAAAGAAGGAATCTATGCCAAGTTGAGTGGAGAATTGCGAAGTATTCTGTACAAATTTACAAATGATTTGCGCTAGGATGCAGCAACTTTCGATCAGCTCCTATGTTAGGTGGAGGTCACTTTACCATTCGCTATTGAACTTAATGTCTATTAGATGCGACTTGGCCTGCTCCGGCCATGGAATAATTTATAAAATAAAAATGACACTGACCAACAAAATGACAAATTTTGTGAGGTGCTGTCGATTCAACATAGAATTTAGCGTCTGCTTATTTACAGATATTAATCATAATCCATTGTTGTTCTTTTTTATTTAATTATTGTTGTTGTATACGTGGAACTGGCTCACTGGTCACGAACTCGCTCAATGTTCACGTTTTAGCATTGTGACGCTCTGTGACAATGACAAAAATCGTTCACATCAAAAGTACTCATTTGTCTTGTCACAGCGCTGTGACACACAATTTATGTGACGTCAATGTAAACACTCTTGACCTGTCACAGACAATAGTGTCACAGTGTGACGCGGTGTAAACCCAGCATTACAAACCGAATTTTAAGTCAATTGGACGAAAAATAAAATTCTCACCATACAAACTTTTCCGACGCTTTTTCGGGTGGAATTTTCCAAAACCCCGTCTTAGTACGCACTTTCACCACATAAGGAAACTCCTGTCCAAATTTCAGCCCTCTAGCTTTTACCGTTTAGGCTCGATTTGTGCTCGATTTGAAATACTTATTTTGATGTTTCGTTTCTTATTGGTCTTTTCGATTTTCAAAGTTGTTGTTCTTAAAAAACTCTAAATATCGGTTCAGGTTGTGAGTTATAATCTGTTTTGGTATACGATTCCGTTTTGGCTTCAGTCTTAGAAGTTTTTCCCATTGTGTCCTGACTTACTTCTCCTGCTGCGTACTTACATATCTAACTTACCTTTCCAGGCACTCATTCGCTCTAAACCGTCAGATTCAGGATGAAATCTCAGCCGAGGCCACCACCCATCACGCAGCCGTTGTGGCTGAGGCTCAAAAATATGGCAACGCGGAGCAAATGCGACGCATGATGGATCGCCTGTCCAAGGGCCCGTTCAACCCAAGTAGACAAAATTAGATATAAATTAAATATGCAAAAATAGTTACGGTTCCTTTGTTAATCTCGCTGGTGTTTGTTTTTAATTTCTTTTAGAATGTTTTGGTTCAAGGTGTTTGTGGGGTTTGCTAAATTTAAACGATATCGTCGACCTTCCTCCGGCACGCTTGCCATTCCATAACCAAACTGTGCAAACAAAGCCCCAAATTTGACGACTATTTAAGCACCGTCATTTCTCTGATCCAAACATAATCAAGTGAATCATCCATAAGAAGATAACATGAAGTTCCTAACTTTGCTAACCATTGCCTGCGTCTTGGCTTATTGCTGCCTGGATTTGGCCATGGCACAAAATACCTCTACCTCAGCCCTTTCGTCGACTCCAACAACTGGCGGAGCCAGGACGGTGTATGTGTCCAATTTGGGATACAGAGCTGTAAGGAGAATTCGAGTGGGCAGCACCACCACCACCGCAAGGACAACCTCCACCGGTAGCCTTGCTGCCCTGCTTAGCACTAGAAGCGGTACGGGCAGTCGCAGGAGGACTAATCGTAGAAATGGACTTCGTACTCGCAGTGCTAATGCAAGGCGCAACAACAGAAGGGGCCGCCGTTCCGCCGCATCCAGAGCTGGACAAAGCGTTAGAGTGGTTAGAGGTTAAAAGTTGAGAGATCCTTGAATAAAGTTTTCGTTACATTTTGAATTGGATTTAAGATTTATTTATGAGCAAGCTACGGCTTTCCATTGAGCACACACATCGTTCTAAACGAGAAACACTTAAAAATTAAATAAGATAAATTATTTGTATATCAAATTGGAACTACTACTGCGATCGACCACCCGCCACCGGAACTACAAACTAAAAAATCACATACTCGTTAGAGTGTGGGTCACCTGGACCTCCACTCCAGCATCACCTAATACAAAATGCCTAAATTGTGCAGATCTAACGGAAAAACAGCATCCGCCTTAGAGTTTTGTACGTGCCGCTGTCTTCTCCTCCAGCTCCTTCACCATGGTACGCATGGCCACATGCGGTTGGGCGGGCTTAAAGACCACCTCGCCTTTTGGCTTATAATCGGAGAATTTCATATTGAAGACCTCATGGAAGCCCAGTTTTTCCATGACACGTGCAGAATAATGACTGGAGCAGAGCACATGATACACATTGATGCCATGCTCACGCATATGTTCATAGGCGCGCTCTGTCAGACGGCCGGCTATACCCAATCCCCGGTAATTGGTGTCCACCGATAAGATTTTGCCATCCAATATCTGATTCTCACTGGGATACAAATCGAATATATCAAATTGTGTTTCCAAATAATCGAATAGTGTGAGAATCTTTTTGAATTTGGGATGATCACACGAATCGGCTGCCTTTTCGGGTACATCACCGGGTGACTGTAAAGAGACAAGAGATGTTTAATAGGCGCTTATTAGGCAGGGGTCTTCACACTTACGGGTCGTCGCATAAGGCCGTTGAGGAATACACCAATAATTTCACCATTTTTATTGACTGCCTTGTATGAGCAATTATCACCGATGGGTTTCAATGAAAACTTCTCCAGTTCTTTGCACTCGCCGAGATCCAAAAATGTATTGAGCGGTTCGTCCTGGAAGCAAGATATTTTACAAGGTTAGCATCAAACGAAGTCTTATTTAGTTGTTACTATGTTAAAGTTAGGCTAGATAAGGACAGAGTGCCGGGGTAAATGTGAAGGAAGAAGGCAAGATGGAAAAATTTTGGTTCGAGACCATTCGCATAATTGGTGATAGCTTGGAGTATGTTCTGTTCCTAACTCCGGGATCTTCATTTGAGAAGCAAGCTCACACTACAAACGTTCAGCGATGAGCATCAAGCCTACCTTAAGGGTAGATCTGTTGACACCGTACTACATGAAGTGATAGGAATAACTGAGGAATCGCTGAATCAGAAAGAGCTTGCGTTGGCAGACTTTCTCAACATCGAGGGAGCCTTCAACAATGTCAGGACCGAATCGATTGCGGCAGATCTTACTAATATACTCGATGATTACTCACTAGCTAAGGAACATGCTTAGTAGCCGAGTGATCAACTTTACTCTTTGTGCAGGCAATGTAAAAAGAACAACGAGAGGCACTCCAAAGGGGGGAGTCATTTCCCTGCTTCTTTGGAACCTGGTTCTTTACGAAATTGTTCTTAGGACGAGTTTTAAAAGAAGTAGGGTGACAGCATACGCAGATGACCTGGTTTTAATGGTAACGGGTAAGTTCTTACCCTCAATCTGTGCTTAACATCCGAGTGATCAACTCTACTCTCTGTGCAGGCAACCTATGAAGAAGAACAACGAGAGGCACTCCACAGGGGGAGTCATTTCCCTGCTTCTTTGAAGCCTGGTTCTCAACGAACTTCTTCTTACCATGAAGTTTAAAAGATGTAGGGTGGCAGCATACGCAGATGACCTGGTTTTAATGGTAACGGGTAAGTCCTTACCCTCAATCTGTGAGCTTTTCCAATCTACTCAAGCAAGCACCCTAAGATGGGCACATCAGAACGATCTAAGGGTTAACCCACAGAAGACTCAACTGGTGCTGTTGTGCACAAGGAGATACAAGATCCCTAAGCTCACACTCCCATATCCAATGAGGGAACGCAGCTCAACAGGGTCACGGAAGCAAAGTATCTGGGCTTCATTCTGGACTCGCAAATCTCCTGAAGGAGAAACTCCTAGGAAAGAATGAAGGAGGCATTAGGCACGTACTACTCCTGCAAAAAGACGTTCGGTAGGAGGAGCATTCATTATTTACACAGCGGTCGCCAGACCTATCCTTACCTATGGCGTGCTGGTATGGTGGAAGGCGGCCAAAACCGAATCCCACCTTAAAGTTCAATGAGCAGCTTGCTTGGGTATTACAGATCTACCCCCAGGCAACCCTGGATGTAATTCTTAACCTGGAACCAGTATTCACTTTCCAAAAGAATGAAGCAGCGAGAAGCGCAGGAAGACTCCAGGAACTGAAACTTCTCAAAGAATCTACTTCAGGCCACAGCATATCCTACAGGAAGTAGGAATAAATGCAGAGGCAAAGGGAAGCGATTACTGCAGACCAGTTCAGAAATGGAACGACAACTTTGGAACATGGTACCCGGAGAGGGAGAAATGTAAGCAAGACACTACCATGAGAGAGAACGAGCTTGCCATCAATACAGACGGTTCGAAGACGGAAAAAGAGACAGGAGCAGGCATCTTCTCCGAAGAACTAGCGACACAGCTCTCATTCGGTCTACCAAACTGTTGTTTTTCAAGCAGAGATTTATGCTGTCTGGCAGGCGGCTAAATTGATATACACCTTGAACGAAACTCCAAGGAACATTTAAATTTTGGTCGACATCCAGGCTGCCATAAAGGCTCTGTCATCAAACTCCACAAAAAGCACTGAACCAAATCCTACGACACTCGAACAATCTCTTTGGGGAGCATACGAGTGCGCAAGGAACGGTTAAGCGCTGCCAACGACATAAGCAGTAAGAGACATTCAAAGACCATTGCAGGACATCATAACGGAAGTAAAGTAGAAGGCCAGAACTGGGACAGAACGACAATGGGACCTCGCAGCTGGTGTGTGGGACGTCAATCAGGTGCGAGATCCCATTGTCGGAGAATGATGAGAAATAGACAATGGGACCTCGCTGCTGGTGCGAGGGACCTCAATCAGGTGCGAGATCCCATTGTCGTTCAAAGACAAAAGATCTTCCCAACTCCTACACTTTGGCAAGAACAGGATTAGAACTATGATAGGAGTAATAACGAGGCACTGCACCATTGCTCATATGGCCATCTGGATGCGCTTGCCCCACCAAGACTTCTATCGTAGTGTTGGGAATGAGGAGACTGCCCTGCACTTTTTAAGAAACGCACCCAGCATCTGTGTAATCCATTTTTTGAAGACCTTGGCAGTCTGGCAAATGTGCCCCTAGAAGACCTGGCTCTTTTGTGGATTCCTCCAAATGGTGTAAATCGAAAGATTGGACAGAGCCTGACCGTCGGTACCAACTACCCCTTCGCTTCTCTAAACCAATTTCCTCTTATTAGGAATCAGAATGGGCCAATAGTCCTTTGGGTGATCGCAGAATCAGCCGAGCAGCCTAGTTAAACTAACCTAACCTTCTGTTCCTAAATTCGGGTATTCATTTAATTTTGTTGAAGTTAAATATGCCTATACAAACCATTCTCTAAAGCAGCGATGACCAGCCTTATGCTCTTTTGGCTACGTTTTGTTTTTGTAATTGCACCGACGATAGGAAGTCAATAATCGTATACATCAGGGACAGGCAGATTGCTATCTCGCGTGTATAGGAAAAGTCTGAAAGCAGCGCTTGCTTTCCTACGCCTTGCTTTCCTACGCCGCGACGCAGTCGTTGCTACTGAAATTGAGAGCAATTTTTGAGCTGCTCTCACACACACCAATGCAAAAATGTAAATGTATTTTTTGCCTGCCTCTGGTATACATGCAGGGCGCGAGGCTTAGAAAACCACACACATGCAAAAGATTTCGTATGTGTGCTTCGCGTAAAACAAAAACCGGTTTTATTATTTTCTTTGATTTGCGCAAGCAAACTGACCAACAATAATTTTGTGTGATTTTGTTGTTGCCTTACCCAATTTCAAGGTGCTTTTCTTTGAGAGTATTGGTGAGGGCTCTATGTTTTTTTTGGGCATGTCTGCTCTAAAGTTAAATTATGAGGGAAGGGAAACCCGTCAATGTTTGAAGTCGGGATTGGGATCTTAGGTTGGAATCGCGACGAGACGGGATTGTATTGAAAATTTGTGTCGGAATCGGATAGAAACTTGAATTGAAAATTTGTCTATATGCAATAGGAAGTACCAAAATAATATTTTACTGTACGAAAAATGTCATTTAAAACAAATCTGAATTGTATTTTTGGTGTTAAGTTCGATATGATTATATCAATCTCTTAAAAAAAAAACTTTCTGTAAGTCGGAACGAGAATAATTGATTGTTGACTAATCGGAGAATCAAGATTGGAAATTATTATACCTCTCAAAAAACTATAAGACTCATTTTTTTATAGAAACTGCTTTAAATGTCGCAACTGAAGGTTTCAAAAGTTTCAAAAGGTCATGTTTAGGTTATCTTCAAATGCAACTTGCTCCAATGATGTGACCAGAGATTGTATAACCTATCGAAAGAATGAAACAAATTCCATATCCATTAGTTAGTTAATTTCTATACTGTAACAATAAATCAAATCAACAAGGCAAGTGATTGTATCGGATGTTTGCCTATGGATAACTTTATGCATAAATCTATCGAAAGTTAACTGGAGTCTAAACATTATGAGGCTTCAGTCAAGTTTATTGCTGGGTAGCTCGCTAAACGCAGGATAAAACACTAAAATTAGGCTAAACTTAAATTATTTTAACAAACCCAGACTGTAAAATCCCGAGTTTAAATCTCCAGAATCGAGGAAATTTACATATTTTGTATATTGACAGTCTTATTATATTATATATTATTCAGTGGTGTAAACTAGTAATTTAAAACCACAATCTGGAATATATTTGGATTCTGTTTATACAAACGACGTCTCAATTAAGTTATTTATAGTTTAGTTGAACAATGTTAATTAACATAAGTTAAACATCAAAATAATTACAAACGATATTAAAAACTACTTCAAAAACCAGCAATAGGGAACTATGACCCGGTACAAGATTTTTGGACACTGCCATGCTAGATTGGACAGAGAACACATTGGCAAGAACGAGAGCTGCCTTTCGAATTTCTAGTCTTGGCTACTTTAAGTGTGACCAGTTTCGAATGGGCCGTTTTCATTAAAAAGTTTGACATATTTTTTAACATCTTTTTCTCAGAACTATTTTTTGTAACAAGTTAGGTAAGGGTTGACATTAAGAGAGTTTTATCTCAAATCTAGAACGTGTTATAAGAAAGACACTGGCAATGGGAGTGTCTGTGGAAGGTGAATGGTGGAGTAATTATGGGTGGCACGCCCAAACTAATAAAGCTTAACAGGTTGCTGGGGTAATACTAAATTTTATACTCGAAAAATGTAAATTGAAAAATGATATTTAATATACTATCCCAAGTAGACCCGATTCGACCTCAAAGGACATGGATAAGGGACTGCTTCTAACTTGATACAATCAATTTTTAAAGTATAAAGAGCCTACATTAATAAACCTTAAAGAAAAACTTGGAATAAAGTCAGATTTTTCAATCGCATTTATTTTATATTTATACATTCACCCGTGTGTAGTGTCTTTTATATTACAGCGAGAATAAATTGCAAATATAGAAAATAATCGTACAGATATGTCAAATAAATATTATATATTCTGACTTGTTGATTTTGTGTATTTTGTTGGGCTCGCTCAATTGATTTATGTGTATTTATTTTTGCGATAACAAAACAAACGTTTATGTGTTTCGTGAGTTTAACTTTTTTTGGTGCACGCTGTTGCATACAATTAAAAACGAGAAATTATTCACAAAACTGTATAAATGAATGTGTTATTAATCTCTTCTGCCCGATTTTTGCCCCTTTTCGAAATAATTTCAAGTTAAGTTTGCTTTAAAAGCAAAGAAAGATTCTGATTTGAATGCCGATTTTGAACCTTCTGTAGGATCCTTTGCTTTTTGGAAAAAGGTGAATAAAATGAAATTGTATTTTTGAATTATGAATATCTTCTGGGTACTATTAAGTAATAGAAAACCCGAATTTACTTTGCCTTCTGATTCGGTGTGAAACTGTAGGTCCCTTTCTTTTGTGCGAAAACTAGAAGCACACAAACCAAGGGATTGAGAGAAGCTTGGCTTGACCTTTTGGGGCTGTAAAGTCAATTATTTATTTTATTTTACATCGCTTACGCTTGAAAAAAACACGAAAAAAATTGCCGGGCAAATTTTAAGCCTTATAAAGTATAATTTGATCGCAGCAGTGGGATCGAAATTTAAAGTACGAGTAAGCTTGAATTGATCCAAAATAGAACAATTCTCACCGAATGCTTGCTAAAGTAACTCATCAGCGAGTGTCAGAAAGAGATAGAGAGCCTCTCTTCTTGCCTAACCTTGTTTTAGAGCAATAAGAGTCCACCATTGGACTAAAGGCCTTCTGGCTCAGTTCGTGCATAAATGCCAAGCGGCTTTGGCTACAATTTATAGTATGAATAGCTACCTGTTTCTGTGAGTATTTAAAATACGCTACGCGAGCGGCGCAAGTGTTTTCGGCACTTAAGTGCGAGACGCAAATATGCCGCGAGTAGAAATACTACTGTATACATTTTGTTCGGGAGTGGTCGGGATACCCGAGTGCGAAAATATCAAGTACTACACTCGTGCAGATCTCTGGCTCAAACCAAGAACATTTTGTACTTGTTTGAAATTCTCATTTTTTCTTTCTGTAAAGTTTTTTTGGATGAACGAACTACTGAATTACTTGAATTTGAGAAAGAACACTTTGTACTTATTTTCAGAGTAAATCGGGTTTGACTTAAGGCCAATTCAACCCAAAAGTATGATCAAAAATATTTTAAAATAATTCAAAATGTACTTAGTATATCCCGAAACAGTCTTTAATTAAGTATTTTGGGATTGAAAAAATCGTACTTGATCCAAGTATTTTCGTACTTACCGTACTATCGACACCGTTTGTTTTTAATGAAAGTAAAAAATTATCCGATTTTTTTCTGAGTGATGATAGAAGGTTCGTACCTCCTGGACATATATTTAGTAATCAAGATTATAGTTCAATAATCAACCAGAAAATTCAACAGAGAATACATTTGAACATGAACAGTAGCTGTGGCTGTGTAGACGGCCGTTCATATTCAGTAATCAAGATAATTTATCGATCCGCTAAAGAATTAGTAAAGTTCGGGTGAACGATAGTCAAGTTATGAGCAAATGAATGTTCGCTACTGCAGCGCATTAGCAGCGCTGCTTTCAGCTGGAACTCCAGCATCAAAATTCATACAGAGCATAAACTTTCGTTGGGACTGAGTATATTAGAGTCGGGTTTGACCGACTCTCTTTCTTGGTTTAAGTCTTTTAAAGTTAAGCTCGATAAGAAGGATCAGTATTAATCCGGCAAAGCAAAAACCAGGATCAAATTTTTGATCCTTGTCGTGTTGAACTTAAGCCATGAATTGATCCCGAATGGCTAAATTGTTTGGTACAGTGTATTAAAAATTGGTTTTTTATGGAAAGAAAGAGTGGGCTTCTTTAAAAGGCAAGAACTCTCCTGTGGTTATGAGGGCGTTTGTAGTAAGGTAAAGCTTCTGACCGGTTCCACATGGTAGACCCGGAGTGATCCTATCTTACTAAGGCCCAAGTCGACTTACCCGTTGGTAACAGAGCGGATGCATCCGCAAAACTGCTGGCTAACATGAGCGGCGATCCCTCCCTAAGACATATCGGAGGCGATACAGTGGCCTTGGTATCCGATTACCGTCAAATAAACGGCTGCGCTGGGATGAAGGAGCTCCAGCACTCAAGTCCAGCAAGTGTACAAAGGAAGGTCGAACGAACTTGGGAAAAGAGCAAGGAAGGGACGACCGAAACTAAGATGGAAAGATCAGGCGCTGGAAGATATTGGGTCGCTTGAGGTGACCAACTAGTGCAGGGACAGGCACATTCCTATCTCGTGTGCATACGAAAAATCTCAAAGCAGCGCTGCTCCGACACACATAGTATAAGCTGTACAAGCGCAGCTGCGTTGCTTGCTTTCCTACGCCGCGGCGCAGTCGTTGCTACTGAAATTGAGAGCAACTTATGTGCTGCTCACACACACCAATGCAAAAATGTAAATGGGGCATTCTTTGTCAAAACGGGGTGGCTGCTGCCCATTTTATTTTTGCGTTAAAAGTACTTTATCATACATCAAAATTTTTCTTATGAAGTCTAGTTTTTGATAACGTTTGGTGTTTTACAAATATCGTCCAACATAACCTCAAAATAACGGTTCCATCAGGAAACAACACAAAAAGATACATTTTTTCCACAAAAAATCTTATAAGAATATACAAAAATATACTTTCTTGACCGAGTCCGATGTCAGATTTTCAAAATTTTCACACACAGATGGCGAACGACTTTTCTAAAAATCGAGCCACTTGTCCTAAAACTTGTTACTCGGGAGTTTTTAGGGTCGCTGATTACGAAAACAATGTCAGTTTTTAAATTTTCAAAATGGCGGAATCAAAATGGCGGACGAATTTTTAAAAATCGATCCATTTGGCCTGAAACTTTTCACTCGGGGGTTTTCGGGGTCGCTGATTACGAATACAATGTCGGTTTTTAAAATTTTAAAATGGCGGATCAATTTTTTAAATCTGACTTCGTATTTGTAATCGGCGACATAAAAAAACCCCTATACGTATACCAAAGGTTAACAAAGGTAAGACCTAAACCAGAATAGTTCCAACCAGCCAAGGTAAGACCAGGATATGTTCAAACAGCCAAGGTAAGACCAGGGTACGTCCAACCAACCGAGGTAAGATTAGGTCATGTCCCCACAGCCAAAGTAATATCATAATTTAATCTAAACTTTGCTTGTTAGACACATCCTAGTCTTACCATCGCTTGTTGGACATGACCTAGTTTTGCCTTGGCTGATTGGATATATTCTGGTCTTACCTTTGCTGTGTCATATTTGGTCATATTGAGTTGGCTATTCTAAATTTTTAATAAATATAATCAGATTCGTATCCAGTGAGCCCAAAAACCCCCGAGTAACAAGTTTCAGGCCTAATTTCCTGCCTCTGAACTAGTGCCAGCTCGCACAAGACAGAGGCGAGACCGAGACCGTCATGGGGTTGTGATTGAAATTTGGGACCAAAAAGAAAGATGATGACAGAAGGATCGGCGTTACTGTACGAAATTTGGTAAGAAATTTTGGACATTCACATGGAGAAAGGAATCCTCTTTATGCCTGAGCAGAGGAAGTTTGAAATTAAGTTAGTTAGATCAACATTTTTGCTTAAAGCAGAATGGAACAAGAGATTGTAAATGCTTACTTGTTTCGATAGAACACAAATCTTTTGTGAGTTTTATTTATAAGCCGAGACACAACTTAATTAGATTAATTAAAGTATTTAAGTAAACTTGACTGGTTTTAAGCGAGTTCCAGCTTTTATTTTTTTTATTTTTGGTGCGCTGTCCTTTCTTTGAAAATCAGTATCAGTTCAAAAACCAGATTCAATGTCAATGTCTTAACAAAATCAGGTTGATTATTCATACATTTTATGCATATTTAAATGAAAAGAAAAAACCGAAACTGACCACATTTCTCTCCCTAATAAATCGATGCTTTCTTCCGTCTCGACACATTCCAAATTTATATGCATTCATTAACATACATACCTACGTACATATATAGTGTTTCCCGCCTTGATTGGCCTGACAAATTGTCAAAGTAATTACGTGACACGATTACAAGATTTTTGATATGCCATTTAAATGATTTGTACACGCGCTGGCATTAAGTTGATTAGTTAGAAAGATCCGATATATTTATTATTTATTATTTATAGCGACAGTTCAACAGCCAACGGAACTGTAATTTGCATTAATCAGCCACAGGTGGGCGCTAAATGGGGCGTAACCTGCATAATTTGCATTGTTGATTCTATGCAAATCCGGCCGCTCGAGGTGCTGATGTGGGGTAAGGGTCAGATATATTCATTAAACTAAAGTTAAGTGAAGTGGAACTTGTGAACAAAAAAAAAAAAACTAACTCAAGATCAAACAAGAGCCGAGATTGATTTCAACCGAAAGTCGTGATGCAGCAGTGTGAGAACTGGTGTGCAGAACCAGGCCATGTGATACCACCAAGTTCAATCGCAAAACTTGTTTTATTTTGTGAATTTTTTCTGTCAACTTCCCGAAGGATAGCAGTTGACTCACCTGAGGGCAATGCACAATGTTGGATTGAAAAAAAAAAAAAAAACCCATAAAAATTTTGCTTTAATTTATGCACCTTTTGGTGCGAATTGGCGAGTTTAATTGCTTTAATTACGACAAGACTCGACTTACACGTGCCCCGGCTAATTGAATTTCATTAGAAACTTTATTTAAATTGGTTGGCTGTTTGGGCTGTCGATTTATTTTCCCCCTCACCTAACTGTTTGGAAAATACATACTTATATTTCAGCAGGTGTTCAGCTTACCTTAAAGAAGAACTTCTTGAGCATGGTTATGACGGCCTCAGAGTCTTCGGGCCGAACCAGCTCAATCGTATAGGGGCAGTCCTTATCAGCTGGTGCTGGAGCTGGAGCTGTTGTCTTGCTGCTGGACACACTGAGCACGTCCTCCATTTTCTGTGTGAGTCGAGCAATGGGATATAGATCGTTCAGCTGCAAAAGTGCAAGTAGACAAAACAAATCGTTAAAATCCACTATAAAGTCCATACTATGTACTATGTATATATGGATGATAATTTATGGCCCGCAGATGAAACGCAAATTTATTTGTTTTGTATTATTGTGGCACATGTGCCACAACGAAGCGTCGCGTCGATTTCAATTTCATTTTCAAATATTTAAATTCTGTTTTCATGTACTAAGTGAAAACATGTCACTAAAGTGGAAACAAATTGGTATTGCTTCTGGTATAGACATGTGTATATGAATATTAGTCGTGTCAAGTTGTTAAGATAACATTTTTTAGGCCATAGACAGGGCTGATTAAGAAGAGACAGAGCATCTAAAAAATATTTAAGATAGGTGTTATATGACATACATATTAAAAAGCCACGAAAGATATACATTGAATGGAGAAGAATGTTTATAATATTAGCACTAATTACTCTGATATCATACAATTGTCGGCAATAGACCTTGAATTATAATAATGAGAAATTGTGCACATCTTTGACATTCAAATATTTGATCAAGGGATTTAAGGATGGTAGCCAATCATGTCGTGAGTAATTTCCTGGCAAAAATTGGTAAGTTTTTGAAGGTTCCTTTGTTGGAGAATACATTGGTATTGTGTCTAGTTATTAAATGGTTTTCCTTCTACCCTTCCTAAATACACTAAAGAGTTTAATTTAAGAACCAATAATTCATAAGCCAACTCGATAGCATAAAGTAGAGAGAATAGATTAAAAACTCGCTATTAAAACTTGCCTGATTGTTTAGGGTACGTTTTGAAGAACAACATCCTGCGTTTTTTTTTTAACTTGCTTGAGTTTAACCCGCGATTCTGTCCCCAACTTAGAGTAGCCTTGCTACAATTCTTGAGTTCCGTTATTAAACTTTTCTTAATGTTATGGCCTCAACATTTAACATTTTCTTCGATTACAATAAAAATTTCGAAATTATGTGGAAGTCTCATTATTTTGGGTGTAAAATCTTCATATTCGGAACTTTCAGTATGGGTATTAGTTGCTCTAAACCCCAGAGAAATACACATATTTTAGATAAAGGAATCTAACTATTACTACAAATATGCCATGCTCATTTTGCAAATTCATAAACACCAGTTGTATTCTTGAAAGTGCTTTAGATTTGATATTGATTTCGTCGATCAGCTGTTCACAGTTCCTCCATACAAATTTAGCAGTGTGGCCAAAGTAAGTCTGGAATTGAGGGTCTTGCTAATTGATTTCAAATTATCAACTTTGAGGCTCATTTAGATTTGGTTTAAATTTGATTTCGTTTTAGTGTGACCGTTCTTACATGGCGCGCTTGGTTTTTGATTGAATTTTGCAGTGTTGAAATCATGGAGAACGTTGCAAGTTTTTACAATCCAAGTTTTAATAGCTTAATAATTATTTATTAAATGCATTTAAGAATGCTTACGAATCTTTTTAAACTAAAGAAAGGCTAAAGGAAGTGAAAAGTGCTCCCGTTTTTAGAGCTTCTGCTTAATTGAGTCAAGGATTACTGTTGTACGTTACAAATTCTTCCACAATTTCATCCTGGCTATTCCACTTGAGATCTGCCAGATTGCATAAGTAACTTCAATTATCCGTAATCAAAATTATTATTACTTGAATTAAACTTTGTGAAATTGTGAGCATATTTGAACTACATAATCTGTTAATAAACTAATATGAAACAAGTAAGAAAGTCGGTCAAGCCCGACTGTCTGATTTCACTAAATTTGCTCGAATTCGATTTGGTTACCTGTTCCGGTCTTCACAATTCGATAGATTTACTCGATTTGAATTCACATTGCTTGGAACCGATGTATTCAAAAGTAAATGCAATTTTGTACAAAAAGGCGTCAAAATAATGGCTTAAAGTTAATTTTGTACCATTGTTTAATGTATTTAGATACTATTTGCAATTTTACATTCCCTTAAAAATTATTTTTAATAAAAATATTAATAATTTGTAGGAATAGTTTCAATTTTTCAATGTGCCATCCAAATCGAATTCACATGTTTTGTTCAAGCTGTTCTGGTTTTCACTTGTTTATGGAACTCTGGGAAAATGTTCATAAAATGGCCTTAAAATAGAAACGACATTTTAAACACCTATATTCAACTACTATCAACTATTTTGAGTGATTATTTATTGGATTGTTTTGATTCAACAGTTGATTAAGGTGAAAGTGTAGTCAACGGAAACCATTTGGAAATGAAATATTCGAATTGCAAATCGTTTGAATACCAGAACAGCTAAAACCAAATCGTTCGATTTTGTTTTCATTTGAAATCGAAGAAATGTGTGAAAACGGAAACAGGCCTGATATTCTTTTCCTGTGAAGTGCTGCCGTTGCTACCGGTGCTGCCCAGAATTGTTTGTTTTTCTTATAACTCGACTATCGTTCATCGGATCTTTACCATTCCTTTGGCGGGTAAATAATTCTGATTCTAATTATGTCCAGAAGGAACGAACTTTCTTTCTATAAAACTGGGAGATATGGCGAATTTTCCAATTTGCGGGGGCGTGGCAAAAATTGAAAATAAACTTGATCTGCCTGCAAGTATAAGAAGCATATGTTCCATACATGTCAATCCTCTATCTCTTACCATCTCTGAGATCTGATTGTTCATACGGACAGACAGACGGACATGGCTAGATCGACTCAGCCGTTGATGCTGATCAAGAATATACATATATTCTTCGGAGATTTTTCCTTCTGCCTGTTACATACTTTTGCCCAAACTTATTATACTCTATGTACCTCTGGTACAGAGTATAAAAAGCTTACAAGAATTGTTTTCAAACTTTTCAAGCATGTTTTGCTTTCGCGCCAATGGTCAACCAGCTTTACCGTCACACTGCCAGCTGTTCACGAATCTTAATCAAATCAGTGCGAAAAAGGGTCGTTGCGTCAACTGATTTAGATTTGCTTAAACGAAATCTAAATCATATATAAATCACCTTAGGAATATCACTACCATTTCATAAATTCGACTACCTACGAAGGTTAACAATGAATTTGTCTTCAATTCACGAAATTCTGTGGCGCAGCCAACTTAACATTGCGTTGGTGTAGCCAGATCTTTTATTTTTTAAAATGAGCGCTGGTCATTTTGTGAACTTGCAAAAGCTGCATAAACAGGAACAAGTTTGATTTTGCAAATTGAAGAAATCGTGAATTTAGTAGTATAACCTTAGTATATGATTCTCAACTGTTTGAAGTGCTCGTAGAGTTCTGATATTTAAAATGGGAATAGTTTTTCTTGCATAACATTTCGTCTTAGCAGAAATGGTAGCCAATCAAGAATTCGTCATGTTCACGTTCAAAGAAGCAATGACATTCAAACCGCCTTTTTAGGACGTTTCATATTAAAATTAGTCTTTAAGGCATTTCGGCTTTATATCTTGTTAGTATCAAAATATTTAATATCTTTTTGGAACAGTTGCCAATGCGAGCAGAGAATGTCGAAACGTTTCCAGTGTGATCAAAAAAGTTGACAATTACATTTTAAATGGAGGTGACTCTCGAAAATAAACAAGTAAAACGGCGGTTAAGCCCAACTGGACCAATTCTAAGGTGAATCGATAAATAATCTTTTACATACATAAATGTGGGAAATAAATATGTAGATAATTTCCGCAATTCGAGGAGAAGCAGGGGAGTGGCAAAAACATAAAATAAACTGGATCTAACTGCAGGTAAAAGCATAATATCAGTGCGCTTATCGCTTAATCGACTATCAAGAATAGGTTCAGAAATGATTCCTTCCAAATACAATACTATATACTCCTTGTACCTTCAGTACAGACTTATGGGAAAAATGACGACATCGAGGGAGAAATATACGATTCTTAAGCGAAAATTTGAGGCGAAAAGTACGAAAGAATAGGCAGAATGCTATCGCACTGAAGGTGGCCCATCGACAAGTGCGAAAGTGTTAAAATTGTGACCACAATGGGAGACTCAGCGAGTGGTTATCAATACAAAACTACACTAGGTTGACATTCTCTTCAACTCGACGTTAATCACTTGAGGGGTGGATGGACTGCTCTATCGTTTCTCACCCAGTTACATGCCAAAGTTGGCTTTTTGAAACAAAATTTCTCTTATCAGCAAGTTTAAGTAGCCTTTAATGTTATGGTAAAGATGTGACATTTTTTCTAATATTGCCACCAGCCCACATAATGCACGAGATTCATAATTGTGATCGGGCGGTGTTTTCATATCCACCTCGATTTGGTGTCTAGAAAACATACAAAGGGAATAAAATAAGTCTGTAGTTCAGATAACTAGAGAACTAGACTAACATCCAGCTGCTTCCGAAGAAGTGCATGGTAATAAGGCCACAAAATTTCTTTCTTCTTTTAACAGTAACCCTTTACTTTAAACTAAACGGAATCTTTCACAATATCCATCTTCAATCTTCTGATAACTCTACTCTATAAGTTCGATCTTTACGACGCGTACCAAAATAAATCTGGAAACAAATTTCTTAAACCTTCATCTACCTCCTATTAACCTTTTAAATGTCATCTTAGTTCTCTTCTTTAAAACCCTTTGAAAATTTCATATTCCTTCCTCGCTTACACCATCCTTTTTTTGCGTCTTCTTTTATAAAAAATTTTTTATTTCGACTTTTTAAGTTTGTCCCCCTGGGCGAACGAGCCTTCTCCCAGTTCTTATGCTCCTCAACTCCTGCGTTACATATCCGTTGGATTTTCTCATCTCACAGCTCTTGTGATCAATGCTCCGGCTCCGCAAATTCGTTTCTCCTGGCTAAGATAATCACAAAATTTCGATTTTGAATGTTGTTTTTTTTCGAACAACTATTGAGCTATTCCGTTCGACTGAATTTGGTAATTTCGCGGTTTTATACCATAACAAAAAGTTGAATTTCTTATATTCGCGTAACTTTCTGTGCGCAAAATTGTTCCAAATCCATTGAGTCATTTCCCTGTTACAACTCTTCATCTTACCTTTTGGCTGTTCTGTCTGGATGTTTATTTGCCTTTCTCTTCTCTTCTTTAATTTCCTCTGTGCCTTCCGCGTGTTGAAAATCCGTGAAACTGTCCTAACTCTTTTAATTTTTTTTTTTATTGATACCTTTTTTTTGTTTCTAACCTTTCATTAACACATATTCTTTTCTAGGTATTTTGTATATAAAAAAAAAATTTTTTAAAATGTAAAACAATTGGAAAATATGCCGACTTTAGTTTCTATACTGAACTTTATTATGAAAATTAGCTGAAGTAGAATATCAGTCCAACCCAAAAAATATATTATTTTTCCGTCTATGTCTTAGCCAACTAACAAAGTTACCTTGTCATTTTTTTTTTTAATATTAACTTATTTAGATCTTATCTGTATACAACTAATTAGTACATATTAAATGGCTGCTGACTTCAAGTTTGGCATATTCCACCTCAAACTGGTCAAAGCATAATTCACTTCATCTTGTTTATATGCCATTTCCAAAGGTTGCAATTTGTTTTAATCAACCGCCGTAAAAGATTTATGCCAAACAAAATACCGTTTATGAACTTTCCACCAACAAAACATTTCAAGCATTTGCCATATTTTCAAGACCAATTTGAAAGCACCGGCCCCTAAATGAAATTTGTTTACATTAGCTCGCAACTCTTTGCGTTGGCCCCGCATCTAAAATTGGGTGCAGATTTTGTATTTATAGAACCTCCACTTGAACAGGAACCCACGCAAAATGCACAATAAACAGAATTTTTCCCAGGCATGTGGCCATAGTCACACTTACCGCACATCTGGAGTCAAGGATCAGACGCTGATGCGGCTGTTCGGGCATGTTCTGCACTTCCATGTTGAATTTTGTTTATGCCGAAAGCAAAAAAAAAAAGGGAAATTTATGGACGCGCGCGTTTTTGGCGTTTTGTTTATTTGCCAGCAGATTTTTATTTATTGTTTGGATTTTGATTTTGCTTTTGCTTGAAACACACACAAGCGCACGCACGACGATTCGGTGATTAGCGATGAATGAAAAAACAATTCACAGCTTTGACAGTGTCAGATTAATTAATTATGCAACCAATTCAGCACCGATTTGAATAGTTTTTATAGTTTAATATTTCAGCAGAGATCCTGGCGAACTTTAGCTTTCCTTGTGCAAACAATGAATGCCAAACATTTGCCTCTGCTGCCAGTTTATATAGGTGTGGGGGAATACGTATACGCAGCGTGTGCGGCTACTGCTGCGACTGCTGCTGAACCTGAACCCAAATCAAACAACACAGAGAACGAGGCGAAATTTCAATCGGTTCCGTTTCGTTCCGTTCGCCGCCGAGAACTTGCGAGCAATAAAAGTGCTCAGCCGAATGTGATCGCCGGATATGGGCTCTCGTGTGCACACATTTCGGCTCCGTTCACACACACGAGACAAAGAAAGCAGGCGAGAGCGAATACTGAACCTTCGTGACCAGTTTGCAACTTGGACTGGCCAGTCAGTCTCGAGTTTGCAGCTCTGTTTCCTGCACAGACTTATCTCCACTTGGGGCCTTTCCCTTTCTATAGCCGCCACCTACAAATCAGCTTGAAAACTCATTTGGAAATTTGTGCGGTTTTTATGTGGTTTTTATAGATTGTTCTGTGGTTTATTGGCAAACTAGTTAAAAATATTTGAATTGCAAGTGTTAAAGTTCAATTATGAATTCAAACTGTATATTAAACGCCCATATCGATTAGCGATGCAAATCGTTTCAAGTAAAGTTCATACATGAACATAACTATGAAAATATCGCAATAAATTGAAATTAATAAGAATTTTACAATACATTTTATAAACCAATTTATTTTCGGTTCAGTATGTACAATTATTTCCTCCGAAAAAAAACCGTGTTTAAAGAGGTTTGCATTTAAATTGATAATTGCTAAATCCTCATGCTGTTTACATATTGGACATATTTACATATGTTTTTTTGACCTAAATACATATTAGAGTATATGCTATAACATATTTCAATCTTTTTTGAACTTTCACATATTCAGAGAGTAAATATACGCTCACAAGTTGGCGTTTGCAAATCTAAATATGCCCAAATAAAATTACTGAACACAGTAATTTCACAATGGTCTATTATCTTATAATTTCGCGTGTTTTTTTGTAATTGGCAGATAAATTATTAGAACTCTTTTTAATTTGGGGAAAAAGTCAAGTTTTTTAGAAATATTTAAATCAAAATGATGGTTTCTGAAGAACCAGAACCAAACTTTGTTTTTGAGTTTTCGTGATCGATATACAACTTAGTTTACGTAGAAAAAGATTTGGTTTGAATAGGGTAGTTAATGTGGCTACAGGACCTAAAAATTTACAAGCTACTTTCTCCTAAACCTGACGTATGCTATATTTTCTGGTACTAAAGCTACCATATTATTATAAACTTGTGTAACATTATTACAATAAATCTTTAATGATCTTAATGACTTAAGATCTAATGCATAAGCTGATGGATTTCCATGGGTACACGCAGGGAAAAAACGCTTAGCAAAATCTATATCAATCATATTTGATTTAATCATATTTGCATTTACTATGGTATTAGAATAAATTAAAAAACATTTTGAATTGACTAAAAACATATTTGGACGGCGATTTTCAGTTACCCCTTTTATATTCCCAAGGCAGGAAATTCCGACTTGAGAACTACAAGCGGTCGTACAAGCAGAAAAATTCCAGAAATATTTTGTTGAATACCTTAAGGCAATTCGATATAAGTAAAATTTTAGCCGTGTGTCAACCAGCATGTGCGATAGTGCAACTGGTTGAGTCATTTAATTTATATAATTTTTAGTTTTTCAGAACCAAATCTAATAGAATTCTTCTGCTTTTGGATTCATTACGAAATAGATTGAGTCTAGATTAGTTGAGAAAATTTTTAAATAAAAAAAAATTGTTTTAACTATTTCCAATATTAAATATAAAGCAGGGCTGCAAACCAAAATTTATTCTCGGAGATCCCGTTCGCGGGTCTGAACCAAAATTTACCAATGGTTAAGGTTCGGAAATTTGAGGTTCGAGGTTTTTGGGCAGAGGTTTTTGTTCGAGCCTTGGTTCAGCACATGCTTTACACAATATTAATAAAAAACCAAAACAATAAATTTATTTAGTAACCAATTTAATTTCACGTGCTCAAATCGGCCTTAAAACTGTTCAAATCGTTTGGGAATTGTGTCGTTTTTTAAGTGATTTGAGGAACACATGGGAAAATCCAAAATATAATTTACTGTTCCGCAAAATTACCTTTCGAAGTCTACATATGAAAACTATTACCAATGTAATGTTAAGCTCTTGTTTTGTGAATATTTTAAAAAGCTTCGGGTCGAGGATCTTACAGAGGCTATTATGGGAGTGGATTTTGTTAATTAATTCTGAAAGTTTTTCAATCGGCTGTTTCCCAGAAATCTCTAGAGACTTTATATGTCAAAATAATATCGGCTACTAGATCAAATCTGCTTTGCCTTGAGCAGTCGGTATCAAATCTCTCAACTTTTGTTATCTAATCTAGTAGCCTAGAATTTTAAAGAAACTTCACATATTAAGGCAAGCAGTTTTATTTCGAAATGGTTGAACCCGTATATGTCTCATTGAACTTTCCTGTCGATTGTAAAACTTAGTCGCCCAAAACCAAACTTATAACAGAAGAAGTCGGTAGGCAGTAGGTCAAGTTTGTGCATGTCTGTAATTTTTGTTGAATCGAACCGAAATTTTAGGTTCGGAACAGGTTCAGCTTTTTTTCTAAAGAGGTTCGGTTCACATTAAAATAAAAGTCGGAATTCCGGGCTCGAACCGGTTCGGTTCAAAACCAGTTTGCTGCCCTGATTTAAAGTGTTCACTTTTTAGTTAGACATACGAATTTCACATTTAACTCTGAATCATTGGTGAAAATAGTAAAATCAAAGTGTAAATATTAAAAAATCAGTGTATTTTTCCCTGAGTGTAATAAAGGAATGACCAGTGGAATGGAAAAGAACAATATCATAAAGAGTACTCTTAAACCAGTTAAACGCCAAAGACGTTTCATTAAATCACAAAAAAATAACAAAGGGAGCTTAACTAAGTAAAAATGCAAGGAGAATGTCAACAGGTCCACTAATTTTGTTTGCCTTGGAATAAGGTAAAAATATTTTTCTTACAAAGCATTTAATGTACTTATACTACACATCAGCGGTGGGCACGAAATTTGATTTTGGGAGCAGTCAAACGACAAAACAGATAAAAATAACCCTTATTAGTGATGTTCGAGTCCACCAGCCAGGCACACACTTTATCACTCAGGGAAAAAACGCATAGTAAAATCTATAACAATAATATTTGATTTAACTATGCCTATTTCGTATTAAAATTAATTAAAAAGCATGTTGAGTTGACTAAAATCATATTTGAACGGCAAAATTCAGTTACCTCTTTTATATTCCCAAAGCATGGAATTCCAACTTGAGAATTACAAGCGGCCATACAAGCGACAACATGCCAGAAATATATCGTAGTTTACTTCAAGGCAGTTCAATATAAGTAGAATTTTAGCCGTGTGACAACCATCATGTGCGATAGTGCAACTGGTAAAGTCGCCATGCCAATCGTGTTCAAGTGCAAAGGTCCCCCCGAGTTCGAGTTCCCCACAGAGTAAGTAAACATTTATAAACATTAATTTAATTTATATAATTCTTAGTTTTTCAGAACCAAATCTAATAGAATTCTTCTGCTCTTGGATCATTACAAAATAAATTGAGTCTAGTCCGGCTTGTAAAATTTTTAAATCAAAAAAAATTTTTAACTACATCCAATATTCAATTTAACTATTTCCAATATTTAATTTGAAGTGTTCTCTCTTTAGATATACGAATTCCATATTTAACTCTAAATCAATGGTGAAAATAGTAAAATCAACTTGTAAAATCAATTAAAATATCAGTGTTTTTTTCCCTGAGTGATATTATTTGTTTTTGCAGACGTCTCTGCTGCGAACACCTCTGCCGCCATACCCCAATACGCAATAGATTTGTTGTTCTTTTCGCTTAGAAGGAAAGCGTCGTGTTTGCGGCGGCGCCAAGAGGTGAGCCAATTTTTAATGCGTATGCGAGACGCCAGTTGGCGTAAAATAACTCTAAGGAGCAAGGGCTTGCCCATCGCTGCTATATATAATACAGTTTCCTCAAACAACACTGCTCAACTGGGGGTCGTGAATATCCCAATAGTTATGATGATCCATTGGATGATTTTTGTATACATTTGGAAAGGATATTAATTAATAACTTGATATTAAATTAGGAGCTGAAAATCATCAAAAGGATATGAAAAATGGATGTTTTTTCGTTTAAGATTTCGTACATATTTAGAAAATCTTTCTCAACGCATTGAAGGAAGCATCTCCGACCACATAAAGTATATATATTTTTGATCAGCATGACGAGCTGAGTTGTCTGTTTCTCTCTGCACATTTGACGGAACCGGCCGGATCGGATGACTATAGTATATAGCTGTCATAGGAACAATCGGTCGAAAAACTAGTTTTGGTGAAAAAAACTATTTTGTTTTCAATTGAAACGCCTCCAAACTTCGTATTTCTCAGTTTACTATGCTTTTCCATGATTCTACCAAATTTGGTCAAAATCGGACATCTATATAGTATAGCTGTCATAGAAAAGTAGTGGATGAAAAGTAGTCTTTTTTTTATGTATTTGTTTTTTATGATCCCACACGATTCTACAAAGTTTGGTCAAAATCGGATGACCGCAGCTATATGCTATATTAGTTCTTAGTTCTTGTGAGAAAACCATTTTTTTTTAATGGAAACGTCCCTTACGTTGGCAAATATTCATTTTAAATACTTTAACACACTTCTACAAAGTTTTGTCAAAATCGGAGGACTATAGCATGTAGCTGCAGTATGAATGATCGGTCAAAAAAGAAATTCTAGTGAGAAAACTTTTTTGTTTTAACTGGAATTGCCTTCAAAATATGTACAGTTAGTTTTTTATATAGTATAGTTTGTTATTAGTTTGTTATTCCATGATTCCACTAGGTTTGGTCGAAATCGGACATCCGTCCGAAAAATGGTCTTATATAGAAAAATAAACTGTTATTGGCATTTAAGCAAACATTAAAAGGTATAAAGATTATGAAAAATACTTAGTTTCGATGATTTATTGTTCATCGTAGTTTCATCTTTCTTTCCTTTCCTGAACTGCGATTTCTTTTTTTCGAGTAGCTTTCAGGGGTATCCCGAAATCTACTTGACTTTGAATAGACGCTTCTAAAACGCTTAGATTTTGTCCTCTGATCTAGTAATCAAATATATTTGTCCAACAGTTTCAATCGGGAATGTCCCAGAAATCTCTACAAATTTTCGTACAAATAGCTTCATTTTAATACAAAACTGCTTGCCTTTGTATGTGAGTGTATTTAAAATACTAGGCTACTAGATAAGTTGACAAAAGTTGACAGTTTCCAAACCGACTGATTAAGGCCAAGTAGTTTTAATGCGTAAGGGTTTTTCCCTTCATAAAATCTAATAGCCGACATAATTCTAGTCACTTTTAATATAAAGTCCTCCTAGTTTAGTCTCTAGAGATTTCCGGGACACCCCCAAATACGATATAAAATCCCTAGAGATTTCTGGGACACTCCCGAATAAATGATATCTCAGGGTTTATCCAGCCCAAGTTATCACCTTTTTCCCAGCATACTTAGCATTTTGTTTGCCATCTGCCGTCTGCTGCTCACAAGTAAACACAGTCAACAACGCTTGAGGATAGTTGTGGGTGTGAGTGTGAGACCAGGAAAGGAGGGTGTTCTAGGTCCCCACACCCCCTCCGCCCCCCCTGCTGACAGCTGCTGCTGATTATGACCGTGCAAACACAGCGCACGCCGCTGGCTCAATTAATATGCGACAAAAAGCCAAAAGCAGAAAAGCAACACACAAAACAATTGTGGAGGTCGCTCGAGGAGGGAGCTCTCTGGCTCCAGCTCTCTATTTACATTTCTCGCATCTGTTTACTTTGGCGTACGCTCTCCGGCCAATTATCATGCCTCTGAACAAATAATATTAAAAAATATAAATGTTATTAAGTTATTTTCATACTGAGGTGGTCTCGGGGTCTATTGACTTTTCTAGATTTTGTTTATACCAAAGTTTTCCAACAGATTCTTCCATACTGTGGGCGCCAGTCAATAATGCGGCAGCGGACATGCCGCTCCAGGTTGTAATTATTTTGTTTATGGATATAATTCGGCTTGTTAAAGTGCGCGAGTAAACAAATCGTTTTCATTTGTTTTTCTGTGGCGTTGTAAATTGTTGTCATTAATTGGCATAGAAAAACATTTACTATGCAAATTTTGTGTGTCATTCGCATAAAAACATATTAGTCAGAGAGTGAGGCCTGTGGGGAAGCACCAAGCATATTTAAAAAAACAAGAGCAGATTCTGTGGACTGAACTCGTTTCGGGTTGTGGCTTTTGGTTGATCAGGTTCATGCTGTGTGTATGTCATATGTGGAGCGTTATATTTAGCTTAAGACCCTGCCTCTTAATTGGCCGGCCCAGCCTCCTTCTCCTTTGCTGGTTTACTCAGACATAACAGAAAAAAGTCATTGTCATTCGCCGCAACAGCTGCAGGTGTTAAATTCGTTTTAATATTTGTATTTATATCTTTTATTTTTTTGTGGTTTGTATATTTCCACGTCTTTAATTAATTAAGTTAATGTTGTAGTCAGGTTTTTGCCTGTCATGTCATAGTTGTCAAACAAAAACATTGGAAATTTTGTTTGTTTTTGTGATAAAATTGTTACTTGACCAATGGTGCGTATACTTAATGCAGCTTCTTTAGGTGCATTTAGTATTTATGTTAAGATTGCTTAGCGACAGAGCTGACGTCTTGCCTTCGAACCTCTTAGACGATGGAAAATGCCCTTGAGAAATAACCCTTCTAAAGATATTGATCCTTAGAGGACGAAGGAGGTTACTGTAATGTCACCTCTTTACATGCGAACTCCATTCTTGGTGACGTCTATAAGGCAGTTTGTCTTCCTGGTATCTTACCAGCTGTCTTATAGTCTTCTCTCATACCATTACGTCTAGAGCCGACAGTAAGCTTTGTTGATATCAACTTAGATGACGCCAATGCTGATTCATTTCCCAGATTCCCGTTCAAATATTCAGTATGTATTGTCATTTTATGTTGACACCTAAAGCTTGGTATAATTCCAAAGTTATTCTTAAACTCGTTTCAGTTGAGGCGCTACGCTGGCTTAAACGTACATTTAAGTACCGTTATTGGAATGCTTCAATATTTATGCATCACACTTGACATCACATTTTGGTATATATTATTATGAAACTGACCTTATTCTTATTTGTATTCAAACGAGTTGGGTAAGAGAAACTGCAGTGGTTATTTAAGAAATACAATAAAAATTATCCATTTATTTAAGTATATGTAACGGCTTCAATATTGAAATATCTGATTGAAATCAAAGGTATTCCATTTATGCATAACCAGAAAAAAAAGATTAAAATTATACAACTAATTAGAAAAATTACCCAGTTGATTGTAAGGCATCCAGAATTCCACTGGTAATTAATCGAATCTCTAAATAAAGAATGCAAGGGATTTTCTAGAGCGCAACAGTGATTGAAAAGAAAATGTTCCCACATAACTCACGAAATCTTTCGTGTGGAATAAGAATAAATTAATTTTCTTCCGATTTAAAATTCCCCTCTAGAAATAAATTTATACTGTTCATTTGGTAATTCGAAGTTCCCACAACATGCAAAATGCCAATTGACGTAATTTATACTACTAATCACTTATTGTTGTATTCATAAACTAGGATTAATCAGGCTTCCACCAAATCTTATTAGTTGAATTTTAGATTATCGAAGTACTAGAACCCATAAAGTTATATTTCGAAATGTATATTTATACAGGTTATCTAAGAAGCAGTCATTTGGGTCCTTTAGTTTTTACTCTATTTCTTTATGATCTTCCTTTAGTCCTGGCTTAACTTTCGAATGATGTGAAGCTATGTTTAACATACCTATATAATCATATGGATTCTCATTCATCATTTGGATGTCGACTTGATGCATTTGTTGCTGTGTTTACTGGGGGTTTGTTATCCGTATAGCCGTCTTCTCTTGCTGAATCTTAACTGTTCGTCATCTTAGGAGATTTAATTTTAAAGATACATACCACAATTGGTCACTGGCATACTTAATAATGTGGCAGTTAAGCTAAGTTAACATATGTAATTGATTTCGACATATTTTGATGCCAACTTTGAAACATATTTGAGCAAATTATTTGCGAATGGAACCATAGCTTTAGTATTCTTACTTCTTTCTTCTTATTTGGCCTGATATTTCTATCACAACCGTTTGACGGTCTCGGCCGCTGCTATTAATGCCCGCCACTCGCCTCTGTCTTGTGCGAGCTGGCACCAGTTGTTCAGTTTAAGCGCCTTTATGTTTTCCTGCTTTTCCCAACTAAGTTTCGGTCGCCCTACAGCTCCTGCTTTCCTCAATTCGTTCGCCTTCCGCCTGTACACTTTTTTTACTGGAGCTTCCTCATCCATACGAGTAACATGTCCAAGCTAGCGCAGCCGCTGTTGTTTTATGCGCTTGACTAATTCAGTGTCCCCATAAAGCTCATACAGTTCGTGATTCGCCGCCAACGTTTAGAGGTCCATAAATCCTCCGAAGGTCTTTTCTCTCGAACACGCCAATTGCCGCCTCATCCGTTGATGACATTGTCCATGCTTCTGCGCCGTATAGCAGGACTGGGATGATAAGCGACTTGTATAGCGCAATTTTCGTTTTCCGAGAGAGGGCTCTACTCTTGAACTCCTTACCAAGCCCGTAGTAACATCGGTTTGCAAGAGTAATTCTTCTTCGGATTTCCAGACTGGTGTTGTTGTCGCTGGTGATCATCGTTCCGAGGTAGACAAAGTCCTTTAAAACGTTAAAGTTGTACTCTCCCATTGCAACAGATTGTCCAAGACGCGTAGGCTCACTGCGCGCTGAGACTAGGAACTTCGTCTTTTCCTCATTTACCGCTAAGCCCATGCGTTTTGACTGCTTCTCAATCTTTGAAAATACCCTGCTTACCGCCCGTTCGGATATGCCGATAATGTCAATGTCATCGGCATTTGCAAGTAGTATTTCATCTTTATAAAAGATGGTGCCCGATCTGTTAGCATTTGGGCACTGGCGCAGTATATACTCCATCAGCAGATTAAAGAAGTTACACGATAAAGTGTCACCCTGCCTAAAACCTCTTCTGGTATCGAAAGGCTATCATCGGACTCTAGTAGACTTTTAACACTGGGCAACAATGTGAACTTTTATTTGTTTTTTTTTTAGTATTACAAAAAAATGTATTCCCCACAAAACGCGCCTTATTAGGGTGAAAATTGGATATTGAAGCAACTTTAAGCTCAAATTACTAACAATCCAGACGTGATGGACTATTTCCGAAAAAAAATTCGTGCTCAGCACACGCCAATCACCTAGATTCTATAATCACCACTTACCCTTTTATAAACTGATAAAAGTCTAATATGGAGAAATATAAATTAAATTTAATTTAAATCAAGCCAACTGCATTTACCCCAAAGTCTCTTTTGAATAATATAAATTTATTAGTTAACCTTTCAGTATATCATATATCTATACATCTATACATTTATATAAAAGTGAAAGTATGTTTGTATATTTGTCCCTTATGGGCTTCTAAGCCGCTGAACCGATCTTCACGATTTTTTCACAGTACGTTCATGTCGATCAGGAAAGTGTCATTGGCTATGTCCCAAGTCTGTGAAATGGTCCAAAAACCGCGAAATTTGCAAAATTATACCGATCATCCGATTGCAATAAAACTTTGGGAATGTTTGAACGCTTGCCCTGGAGGTTTCTATGTTGAAGAAATTTGCGGAAAACGGTCCAAAAACCGCTAAAATTGCAAAATTTACGTTTTCGCTAAGAATTTGGGGAATAGATCAACGCTGCCCGGAAATGTTTCCAATTAGAAGAAATCTTCGGAAAATGGTCCAAAAACCGCGAAATTTGCCAAATGTTCGATTGTTATGAAACTTTGTAGAATGTTTGAACCCTTGCCCTCGAAGGATTCTGATTTAAAGAAATGTGCGGGAAATGATCCAAAAACCGGGAAAATTCAAAAACTATATCGTTCATTCGATTGCCATGAAATTTTGGTCAATGGTTAGACGCTTGCCCGCGAAGGTTTCCAAGGTCCAAGAATCGCGAAATTTGCAAAATAAACTTATGAGTAGTTATGAAAGCGCTTAGTGCTTATACTACAATGCCAACGTTGGTAAATGGAAGCTGTAGATTACACGGTCCAAAAAATTGCGAAATTTGCAAGTTTTTGATTTGAGCCTGGATTATTGTGAAGACTTAATAGACGGCAATTGTTGATGGGTAAATAGGCGGTATAAACCAAACGGTCAAAAAAGTCACAAAACATGCAAAATATTCATGAGTTTAGACCAGTGGTGTCCAAACTCACACACAATCACCAAACTTGCCAACCACGCGTGGCTGCCTTTTCAAATTTTGGACATCGCTGGCTTAGACTATCATGAAGTTGGGTAAATACACTCATAATAAAAAGTCCCGAATTAGCTCTTTAAATTAGAAATTCGCCTTTGAAATCCGTCCTAAGGCAACTCACCCTAAAATTTAGAAAAATAGTTTCTAAATATAATGAAAAGCTTTTCTTAACCAAAGGGCTACATTTTTTAGAATTAGAATCTCTTTCTAAATCATAGAAAACTATTTTCTTAAAATAAAAATTAATATAGAGACAGATTTTTCTTAATAAACGAAAAGGTATTTTCTAAAAAGCAGAAAAAAATTGTTTAAGAACACCGGTTCAGGTCCACCACCGGGTCCTGGTCCACCACAGGGTCCAGGTCCACCTCAATGGACACCTCCAGGTCCACCTCCATGCCCTTCTCCTGGTTCACGTTAACCACCGGTTCAGGTGCAAGTCCACCACCGGTTCAGGTCCAAGTCCACCAAGTGCAAGTCAACAACCGGTCCAGGTTTAAGTCCACAATGGGTCCAGGTCCAAGTCCTCCACCGATCCAGGTCCAAGTCCGCCACCGGTTCAGGTCCAAGTCCACCACCGGTTCAGGTCCAAGTCCACAGCCGGTCCAGGCCCAAGTCCACCATCGGTACAGGTCCAAGTCCACGGTCCAGGTCCGCTTCGCTTGAGCAACACCCCAGCTGCTTTGATTAATTTTTATTAAATAAATAAAAATGTTCAGGGACTGACTGGGACTAAAACCCAAGACCTTTATCGCGCGCAACTACGGAGGCCGCTTAGACGGTTAGGCTATTTCACAGCGTTGCAGTGGCACATCGGAATGGGCTACTTATATTTTTGCAGTGGAGCAAAAATTCCTGAAATCTAACACCTTTTTTTCTAAAAGCAATGGCTAATATCGCCATATTTTTAAGAAAATTAGTTCCAGAAAATTTTCCTGTTTTTAAGAAATTACAGTATTTTCTTTAAGGGCTACTATTCTCTAAAATTAAAGGCTAATTTTGCACTATTTTTAAGAAAAAGATCCGTCACCCAGCCCTAATTATCATGAAATATCTCTGTGCCTTTTCTTTGTTTTTAGAATAAGTTTTTTTAAAAAAAATTTTTTATGGCATATTTTTCTTAGTTTCAGAAAAACTTTTCTGTTTTTTAGAAAATTTTTCTAAATACCAGGGCAAATTTTAAAATAAGGCGATTTTCTAAAATTCATGGCGAATTTTTTTCTGTGTGTAGAGTAAAAGATCGCGTGTAGAGAAAAGCCAGCCAATACTAGCTTGAATATAGTCGGTCTCATAAGAATCATAAGCACCCGGGCGACGCCGGGTATTCAGCTAGAATCTTATAAATATGCAAATGTAACCTTTATGACATGTTCAGCATCGTAAATGTTCTGCAATGGCAAACGGAACTGTGGCGCGTGGCTTTTAAATTACAATTTTGCTAAAGAAGGAGTGTTACCAGATTATTTCCCGTCATTTCGAACTTCTTATACTCTGTACCAGAGGTACATAGAGTATAATAAGTTTGTGCAAAAGTATGAAACAATCAGAAGGAAAAATCTATAAGTATATATATTCTTGATCAGCATCAATAGCAGAGTCGATCTAGACATGTCCGTCTGTCCGCCTGTCTGTCTGTCTGTCTGTCTGTCTGTATGAACAAACAGATCTCAGAGATGGTAAGTGATAGAGGTTTGACATGTATGGGACTTATGCTTCTTATACTTGCAGGCAGATCAAGTTTATTTTTAATTTTTGCCACGCCCCCTCCCGCCCCCTTCAAATTGGTCATATCTCCCACAGTTTTATAGATAGAAGGTTCGTTCCTTTTGGACATATTTAGTAATCAGAATTATTTATCAATCCGCCAAAAAAAATGGTAAAGATCGGAAGAACGATATTCGAGTTATACAAAAAAAAAAAACAATTATGGGCAGCACCGGTCTCAATGGTGATGGGCTGCACTTCACAGTTACAGGGTATATTATTTGTTTGGTTTTGGTTTTTATACCCTTGCAGAATGTTTTATAAAATTGTCCGGATGTTTTTAACGCTAAGATGGAAGCATCTCCGACCACATAATGTTTATATGTTCTTGATAAGACCGTCTGTTTCCATGCTATCTCTTAAGTCAGTTTGAAAGCTATCTTATTAAACTTTGCACGAAGTTTTCTGGTACATTTACGCTGCACATTTGTCGGAACCGGCCGGATCGGATGACCGCAGCTGTCGAAAAACTAGTTTTAGTGAGAAAAACTTTTTTGTTTTCAATGGAAACGTCTACAAACTTCGAATTTCTTAGTTTGTCATACTTTCCCATGACTCAACTAAGTTTGGTCGAAATCGGACATCTATATAGAATAGCTCCCACAGAAATGGAAGGTCTGAAATGTAGTCTTAGTTAGAAAAACCTTTTTGTTTTCAATGGAAATGTCCTTAAAATTGGCATGTATTGCATGTAAACATTTTATACTTGCTCCAAGGGTATACAAACTTCGGCGGACATTTTCCGGGTTTGCAGCCCTGGTTCCCGGGTAACCTCTTTATTTGGATACAAATGTCAATTCCATGAAAGAAAGATGGAGCGGTTGTAGTGCCTAAGTTAAAAGTAAAAACCTTTTTGTTTAAAAAATAATCACCATCGAATTTAATACCACAATTTCCAGTCCTTCAGTAAACGCAAATATCCAAATAAAGAACAATTACACAAGTAGTCTTTACTTTGGGATTCACTTTTAAATACTTCCCATAGTAAGGTCCTTTGGAAGATTTGACTTTTCTCAGTAGATTAAAGGATTAATTAACTTTTTATGCCTTTCGTAGAATTAAAGGCCTACTAAATAAATGCTTCAGAAACAGTCTAGGGTCAGCTTACCAAACCCAATTGCTGTTTTAATTACCTTGACTTTAAAAAAACCTTGCAGTTAAATCAAGACTTTGTTTTAAAACAGTTTAATTTTATTTATAAAGCGAATGCAACTTAAGCCGCTATTCGTAGGAGAAATTAGAACGGGTTGTAAAGTGAAACCCAAACTTAGCATTTGCTTAATTTTTTAGGCATATATACAATCCCAATTATACTTAAAACCCAATTGCTTCTCCTAGCTGTTAAGCCATTTCATGCGTAACTTTGAAACTAATTTTCCAATTACGTCGCAAATTTTCAAACCTTGCACCTTAATGGGTGTAAAGCAAGTTGTATTCAAAATTCTGTCATTTCGTCATTTCAATGGTGCAATAAATTGCATTGTTTCAGTTGTTTCATTCCCCCATACACCCACAATTTGCATGCACATTTCCATTTCCAATTTGATATATTTTTAACGTCGTCATGCACTTGATGAACTGTCGGAAATTCACTTCACACAAAGCTAAAAATTTGCTTTATTGACTGCAATTTGGCTGCCAAATTTTGTCAGGGTGTTGAAAACTAGTTTTTGCTCTGCTGGTGATTATGCACAAGCCGAGAACAGACTAATTGACAGTTACAAATGTTTTGCGGCACCTTTACTTGGCTTGTCTCGGGATCTAGCTTAATTATTCATAAATGCACTGGATTATGGATTGGGTGATTCAAGTGTGGTGCGACTTGCAATGCTTCAAATGATCATTTTGTTTGCATATAGATAATTAAAAAGACATTAGTGCCGTTTAAATGCGCGCAGCGATCATTTACCTAGGATAAAGAGCTTGAGTTGGCAATTTGAAATGACTGAACGTTTTACTAAACGTAATTCACGGAATGTTCAGTTGTGATTTATTGATCGAGCTACAAAAGACATAAAAATTAATGAGCTTCCGTTTTCAGCTAAGAAGAAAGAAACGAGCAGAACTATTTTTGCAAGCAACATTTTGTAGTGAGCTTTGTTTTAGTAAGGATAGATGGGATGAGGATTGCTTAGATAAGGAAAGATTTGGATAGGTAAGTTTTGGTATGGCTTATGAAAATTAAGGTCGGGTAAAGCTGGGTTGGGTTAGATTTAGATGGTTATAAGTATAGCCCGGATATATATGCTAAAAAGAATATGAGTATCTTTCCCAAAATATGTTAAAAAGAATATGAGTATATTCTTTGTTCAATATATAAATGCAATTTTTCTCTACGTAACAGGTTGGTGTCTTAGTGTAGAGGTAAGATGTTTGAATACGAATCTTATATAGCAAGGATCGAGTCCCAGAAAGGTCTGACTCGGAACTTTTTTTTTCTTTATTCATTTTAATTGTTTAGTCCTGAATGAAAAGGTGGCTAAAAGTCAAATTTTTCATTCGTGTCACTAAAATTACCATCGAAACCCTACAGTTCGAACGGAGAAAACAATCGCTGCGGTAGCTGCAGTCATACAAAACAATCCAAGAGTTTTGACAAGGAACTTATCTGCTCAAATGGGTATAAGTAGACAGTCATTGCAGTCAATTATGCACAATGATTTCAACTTATTCCCATATAAAATTCAAGTGACCAACAAACTAAACGCAGCAGACTTGCCGATTCGCTTGGAATTTTGCTAGAAGATGCTTTATATGGTGGAAGAGGACGAAAACATGTTGAACTGTCTTTTTATGTCTGACGAGGCTCATTTCGACTTAAACGGCAACGTGAGCAAACCAAATTGTCGAATATGGAGTGCTTCCAACCCACAGATACTCCATGAGATGGAATTGCATCCACTTCGTGTCACAGTGTGGTGTACAGTTTCATCAAGCGGCATTGTCGGGCCCTTCTTTTTCAAAGAAAACGGTCACACCGTTACTGTTATTGGCGGCCGTTACTTGAGCATGCTGAGAGAGTTTTTCTATCCAGAATTACGCCGAAAGAGAATTCCTTTCAAGTCTGTGTGGTTTCAGCAAGATGGTGGAACTCCTCACATAGCCCAGCCTGTTATGACATAATTGCGACGAAAATTTCCCAATAAGCTGATATCCAGAAACTCCACATTCCGTTGACCCCCCAGGTCGCCCGACCTTACTGAAAAACGAGAAGGCTAAGCTAACTTTGTCTATGCCGAAGTATTAATACCCTTGCAAGTGCTCGTTTTGAGATTTCGTTTTGAAAAACTTCATGAAATTTCCTTCACGGTGTAAATGAAGTCTATGCAGAATTATAAAAAATTATAGAAAGCCAATAAATTCGCTGTTTGGAGACATTTCATTTACAACAAAAAAAAAATTCCTCACTAAAACTAGTTTTCTGACCGATCGTTCCCACGAGATATAGTTATCAGATCCGTTCGGTTACGACCAGAGCTCGCAAATAACAATTGACCGTTTTTCGTTGTCCAAAAATAACTGTTATTTACGAACCCCTTGAGCAAAGAGTCAGGAGATGAGCCGTTCAATCGGCTCTTGAACAAAACTGTCTGTGCTCAACGAACAACCAACGGTTTTGTTTTCCTTTTGCTCTGCTTGTTCACTGACCGATTGGTCGCGAGCGAAGCAAAAAATTGTTTATTAGTGAGAGTTCTTGTTGTGCTCCCACAAGGACGGCAAGCTCTTTATGAGATTTGAAATTACAATCTTGGAAAATAATATAAAGGTAATTTTGTTTTGTTTTACCCCATCGAAAATCGATGTTGACGATAGTGCTATGTATTTTTTTAAATTTTTCACTTAAGCCAACGAAATTGTTGCTGAATTTTCCAATTTGACCATTTATTGATATTTTTTTAGGAATTCAACATTGATTTTCGAAATACTATGAAATCATTGTATCAAACTATTTCTTAGCTTTAAAAAAAGGGTTCCCAAACAGGTCTACGTTTTTTTCGCAGATATTACAAAATTAAGTAATGTATTGGTGGCAAAAGTCGTCATATTCTTCTAAAGCATTTCAAGTTACTGAAGGCCTGTTCATTTTCATTGTGTTCTGACCGATGCTATTTGACCGGAATTCGTCCCTTCAAAAACTCGAGCACAAAAAATCTCTGTTTTAGTCACTGTTTTGTTCACTGTTTCGGTCACTGTTTTGGTCACTGTTTTGGTCACTGTTTTGGTCACTGTTTTGGTCTGTTTTGGTCACTGTTTTGGTCACTGTTTTGGTCACTGTTTTGGTCACTGTTTTGGTTTCTGTTTCGGGCACTGTTTCGGTCACAGTTTTGGTCTCTGTTTCGATCACTGATTTGGTCACTGTTATGGTCACTGTTTTGGTCACTGTTTTGGTCACTGTTTTGTCTGTTTTGTTCACTGATTTGGTCACTGTTTTGTTTTGGTCACTGTTTGGTCACTGTTTTGTGGTCACTGTTTTGGTCACTGTTTTTCAGTCACTGTTGTCCTGTTTGCACTGTTCGGTCCCTGTTTGGTCACTGTTTGGTCACTGTTTCAGTCACTGTTTTGGTGACTGTTCCGGTGTTTTGATCTCCTCTAATCCACCACCACCGCACACCCAAACACTTTGCAAAGTCAAAAGCGTAGCAAAAAAAATCTGTCGCAAAGACAATCGTTTTCTGGATTTGACCCCTTAGTCGACCGTCCGTAAAAGAGCTTCGCTCTAAAAAGACCCTTTGAGGTGAGCCGTTCATTTTATTGCTCATCTGCTGGCTCTTAATGTGCGAGCAGTGTCGGATCGCTCCCTGTAAGTTGTTATTAAATGAGCAAAGCAATAGCTCAACTGAGAACAGTCAACTAAAAAAAAAAACCAAAGAGAAACGAAGTGTTCTGCTCAGAGCGGGAGTAAGCGTGCGGGGTCGACGATGGCTTTTCCGACAGGTGACAGGAAAGGAAGGAGCATTAGCAAGCTGGATTTTCCGGTCGTTAAATCCCTCGTAACATCATTATACTGGCCATTTTTGATTATAGGCAAATAATAGCTAATTGTTAAACGACTGACGTACAGCAAAAAAATATCGTTTGAGAAAGTGGAGTTCATTTTTAACTCTTTGGAAAAAGAGGTCCGTATCTTTATATAAATAGGCACCAATCAAAACCACTCGGTTGTTTCTTATTGAAAGACAATAATGAACAAAACTAAATTTTTAACTTTTTAACCTGTGGATTTCAGATTCGTATTCAAACCACTATCATCTACGCCACGATATCAATAAGTTCAACCAAAAAAAAATTACAGTTTTAAGAATCCTTAAAAAGAATATACTCATATTTATTTTAATTTGAATAAGTATATTCTAAATATGCCAAATATGCTTTAGCATATAAATCAGGGCTATAGTTATAAGGATAAGGGAGAGATTGGATCAGGTTAGGTTAGGTTAGGTTAGGTTACGTTAGGTTAGGATAGGTTAGGTAAGGTAAGTCTTCTAAAGGTTAGGTTTGATAAGACTAGATTAGATTAGGTAAGGATAGGTTAGGTTAGGTAAGGTTCGGTTAGGTAAGGTAAGGTGAGGATAAATTAGATAATGTTAGGTTTCACGACTTTACGATAGGTTACGTTACGTTATTTAGTTTGATTTTTGTGATTTTTTTATAAAGTGATTCCCTTATTTGGAAAATCCCTATAATGATAAGGAGAATTTCAAGTATGGACATCATTTGATGGGAATAAACTACCCTGCGAATATACTGCTAAACCTGGGGAATCTAGAAATATAGACTCAGTAACAAGTAAGTAGAGCTCGCCTCTCACTCGTTGACCTCGATTGCTTAAACCTTCTACAAATCATTGGTTTTTTTTTTAAATCGCACATTTGGATTGATGTTTTAAATAATTAAACTAATCCCCTTAAGACGTGAAAGGTCGTGTTCTACATAGAAGCGAAATCAATTTAAATAAATTAATTCAAATCAAGCCAACTGCATTCACCCCAAAGCCAGCAGTGCAACTAAAAACTAAAATATTTTTGATTAATATAAATTGATTAGTTAAGCTTTTAAATATATCATACATCATACATACACTCAGAAAAAATCCGTTCAAAATCTACCGAAATCAAGACCATTCGTTGACAAAAGTGGAATAATCCCGCTTTTAAGTGAACTGTGAACGGGGCGGTGTCATTTCATGAACGCAATTTTAAGACCCGTTGTTCGAACTTCATTATCGTTTAGGTGCGATATTAATTTGGGGGTCATTTTACATACTTTAGGTCTTCTTTTAGAAACATTTTGGTAACCTTTTAAGACCACTTGGGGCTCTTTTTGGCAACATTTTGGGAACAATTTTGGAACCTCTAGGTCTCATTTTGGAAACACATAAGGTTAAATTTTCGAACAATTTTGGTACATTTTTGTGAACATTTTGGTTATAAAATGTGACTGATTTTAAGACATTTGTAAAATGGCTTGACACAGCCCCAAAGGGATAAAGCCGAGCCTCTTGGCTTGTGCGCTTCTAATTTTCGCACAAGGGAAGGGGACCTACAGTTTAACGCCGAATCCGTACGGCAGTTTTGAGAAGCTTTTGCATGGCTAATTACTTCAAAGCTGGCGCCAACAGCAGAGAGGGGTGACCGGGTGTAAAGCTTATTCAAAGAAAAAACTTTTTATTAGATGTTCCGCGGCGGGATAGAACCCACGACCTCTTTCACAGCGATCAAACACACTAGAAGCTGAGCCACCCGACCACTAAGACATTTATGATATTCAAAGATGTCTTGTTATGTTTTCACATAACTTTAAAAGTCAAACACAACACCACTAAGGAGGCTGGTCAACTGAACAGGCCTAGGTACCTCCCGGTTCCATTATTAGAGCAGAGAAGGTTCCTCCCTCATGCCAGCATTGCTTTAACTGCTTGGGAATTTCAAAGCAGCATAAGTACAAAACCAGCACTAGAACACCAATTGTTCATGGTTTCCAAACAACTGTACGCTTTTTAAATGTAGTGTGACCAGAGATGGTGTTTTGCCGTGAACTTCGGACTTGTTTTGCGAACAAAAATTGCATGAACAATGGTTAGAAAAAGAGTCCGCAGTTTTTTTTCTTAGTGTATCTTATAAATATGCAAATCGTTCTATAACCCATATTGAAAGTAAATAAAATTAATTGCTAGTTGCAACATTGTTACGTTGTATGACACGTTCAGCGTTGTAAATATTCTGCAATGGCAATCGGAACTGTGGCGCATGGCTTAAAATTACAATTTGTTATAAACGTATTCAATAAATCATTTCAATGCAGGCAAATTGCTGGTCAAGTTTTCGGGGTCGACGATGGCTTTTCCGACAGGTGACAGGAGAGTGTACATACTTACGTACATACACGCTTGACAAAGCGGAATTGATTTGTACCCCACCCAAGCGGCACAGTGGTGTGGTCGGAGCAGTTACCACTGGCAGCCATAAACTTTGTTAAGTCAACACAAATGCCGAACGTGACTTGAAATTGAAAGCCAATGTCGGATATGCAAGTCTAAAGTGGGTGTCGCAGCGGCTGGGGGTATGGCGAAGTTTGAAGTTTTTTCCAGTTTAATAGAGTTCTAAAGCCGCCTCGTCTAATTGAATTAGCCAAGTCGCCTTATCGCCCCGTGTTCGGCGTGAGTTGTTGAGAGTTTGTAGTTCGATGCAGCACCGGCTGGATGTTCAGTTGGCCATAATTAACACTGCTGCCGGCACGAATCTCTTAGAGCAGTTGCCTGTGGCTTTTAGTTGGATTAACACTTTTTTTTGTTTCAAATAACTAATTGAAGTCTTTAATTATAGGGTATTGTCTTTGACTTGGTATAAGACAAGACAAGTTCGTATCTAACAATGAAGGGTTGAAGATTACATTGAATATAAAACAATTATTTTCTTAGGCTTTAGGGATTTCATAGTTTAGGGACTTCGGAGTTTATTTATTTAGAATTTCTCAAGGAGTACACCTTAAGACACCTTAAGACATACTAAAACGGAAGCGAAATTGATGGCTCCAAAAGCAAAGTGAGAATTTTTTTCACAATTTTATTTAGTTAGTTTCTACATATTACAAGTTCTAACACATGGTACTTACCACAAAGACTAGATTCTATCAAAAATACACACACAGAACTTTAAACTTTCATTTGATAGCACCCCTTTGATAGGCTGAAACCAGAATAAGGCATGATTCAGTACTTTCTATAAAATTTACCCACACAGAGAAAAAAAAATATGTAAAAACTACACGAAAATGTAGTTTTTCTACACCTTTCACAGGGATTTTCAACCCACTACGCTTGTGTAGCTTTTCTGCATGCCACGTTTGGCTTTCCCCTTTCCAAATGCGGAGTGTAGCTTTTCTACATGAACGCTTAAAATTTCCATTTCTAAATTCTGCATGTAGCTTTTCTACATGCCACGCTTATAAAAAATAAATCCTACTTTCAACTATACTGTTTACACAAGGGAATGCGTGGGAGAAGGGTAGTGTGGAGAGGAACTTTTCTGAACTGATTTTGAGCTACATTTTCGTTTAGAATTTCTACACGCCCGTGCAGGTTTTCAATATCTAAAAGTTAATGTAGAAAATCTACGTTTCCGTGAGGAATTCAGTAAGTTTAATGAAAAATGTTGAAATACTTTGAAAAAAACGCTGATTTTCTCATGTAGCCTTTGCAATTGTCCAAGCCGCATTTAACTTTTCTGCATGCCTCGTTTACTTTTTTATTTCTACACGTTCGTGTAGTTTTTCTAAACGCCACGTGTAGCTTTCTGTTTTCTACATTTTCGTGTGAGATTTTTCAAGGTGAACTGCGTTTCGTTTAGGATTGTCGTTTCTACACGTGGCGTGTAGCAAATTTTGTTTTCTCTGTGCATGAACTCAGCACTAAAATCATGCCTAGCACTTTTCAATAAGGGTCACGCAGCCAATACAACCTTAACAGTTATTAATTGGAACTCGAGGCGCACTCATTGTTATGTCTCTAATTTGATCTTAAAGAGATAATTCGCTAATTCGTTCTCGAAACGGACACTCAGTCCTAACTCACACGCATTGCTTAGTTGCATAATGGTTGGTAATTAGAACTCTAAACAAGCGCATTGCTAATTGGAAGTTGTTGAATACACTCGGTAGTTCAGTAAGCTACCAAACAGTTGGTCTCGACTTCACACGAATTCAACCCTTGTTCGTTGTCTCGGTGAAAGCTAATATGCGCATTAAATAAAACACACAAAAAAATTGAAAACGTATACCTTTTTATTGGGCTACTCTTTCCAATGTGAACGGACAAAAGGCTTGTAGGTCAAATATCAAGACACATGTACAATGGCCTCGAAATTTTGGGTTATAGTTACATGTAATATGTTCCGAGGGATGTACATTAGGGTGCTTTTTTTATAGGCAAATTTGAAGTTTACTAACGGCGCCATCTAGAAAGGTTCCTTTTGTATTATAGATAATAAAATTTACAAAAAAAAAAATCGGTATTAATGGGCACGACGAGGCCATAAAGTTTGTTCTAAAAATTATTCTACATCGAATTCTACATCGAATTTCCAACAATGGGATCAGTGCTACATGTGTCGAGTTTTCACTTTTTGAAAGCCTTGCACGGTATTTCAATTTTGATAAAAAAAAATTTCCCAATGTTGTCATGGGGTCGACAGTGTTCAGATGCCTACTTCCGTGTTAAGAACGAGAGTACGAGATCCCTGGTTCTATTTTAGGCAAGGAACGTAAAGTTAAATTTTACTTTTTACTATAAGCAACATTCATCTATACTTCAAAAGATCTTCGACAGTTTTTTAACCTGGTCTCCATACAAAAGTTGATTCGTAGTGATATAAACTATTAACATTTTCCATTATTTATGTTAATTGTTTAGGTACTACAGGAAATTAGTTTTAAGCTCAGAGTGCTGCACAGATGTGGCTGCGTTGCTGGTTCGGAATGGCAGAGTCCTCTTTTACCCAATGTTTTTGAAAGCAACCATGTGCTCTTAAAAAATGTGTTAAAGACTGCATCAATGTTTCAAAATCTTTTCCGTGGAAGCAGTGTCTTGAAAACGAAATGTCGTACCAGGCAGCAGTTATGAATTTGCAAATTTCTAAAGTTGATTGCGATATTTTGGCATCTATATAATTGATAAGATCGCAAAAATTGCTCTTGAGTTCCATCGAGCATTACTTATTGGGGGAAGTGATCTAAAATGTATATTGGGAAACTCACTAAAGACGGTATAATGTCTAAATGCCGCGCCAAGCTCAAACAAAAACTGCATGTCATCCCGACATCCGATGCTTATAGCTTTAACTCTTCTTTCATTTTCTTTATATCAAGGACTGCACGGCTACCTTTATTTCCCGACTAGCATTCTTAAGAACAACAGCTTGAACTTCCTTTCTTCCAATTTTCCTTTCATCAAAATGAAGAAACCAAGAATCATTTTTTAGCTCCTGTTTCAATGATTTCATAAGACGCATCGTTGATTTTATGACAGCTTTTTAATTTCCGTATTGTGTAGGTGTTGGCATCTCAACGCCTGACTCCGCCAGCAGTTCACCAAGTTTAGCAGCTTTTCTGGTTCTAATCTTTCCTTTTGTAACTAAATCCACTGCATTTTCGTGGTTCATTCACTCAGAAATTAATTTGCCATACATTTTAGAAAATCGTCTTATTTTAAAATTTGTCCTGGTATTTAGAAAAATTTTCTAATAAACAGAAAAAGTTTTCCGAAACTTAGAAAAATATGGAATTAAAAGATTTTTTTAGAAAAAGCTTTTCTAAAAACAAGAAAAGGCCAGTTTTTCCTGATAATTAGGGTGCATTTTTCTAGAATCACTTTCTTAAAATTAGGGCAAAATTAACCTTTAATTGGAGAGAATAATGGCTCTTAAAAAAACTGTTGTAGTTTCTTAAAAAATTACAAAAAAAAATATCTGGAACTAATTTTCCTAAAAATATGGAGAAAGCTGGACGGTGGTGGGATCTGCACCGTGGACTTTTGGAACTAGACCGGTGGTGGGCTGGGACGGTGGTGAACCTGGAATGCGGACCTGGACCAGGACAGTAGTGGACCTGGACGGTGGATCTGGACGGTAGATTTGGACGGTGTACCTGGACGGTTTACAATACATGTCCTCCGTGTACTCTGTCGTCTTAAAATATATTTTTCTGCTTTTAAGAAAAACCTTGTCTCTATATCAGAAACATTTTTTTTATTTTAAGAAAATAATTTTTCTATTCTTGAGAAATATTTTTCTTTATTTTAGAAAAAAAATTTGAGCTTTTAAGAATTGTTTTTCTGACTTTAAGAAAATAGATTTCTATGATTCAGAAAAAAGACTCTTATTCTAAAAATGGTTTTCTTATATTCAGGTCTGCAAACCGGTTCGGAGTCGAACCGCTCCGGAGTCGGATACTCTGGGATTTTGGGATGTCAGAACCGAACCCGAACCGGAGTAAACGAACCTGAATTTCTAATTGGAAAAATTAGAAAAAGGTTCGGTTTAAATAAAATTTCATTTACATTTTTCTAGCTGCTATTAAGGTAAACATACAAATTAATTCAATGTTGTTTTCATGTTTAAATGTTCGTACATATTTTTTTTATTGGTTGAAAATTTGTGTAAGTTATTACATCCAATTTACAAGACATCTGTGAAATTACAAGTAGCCCAGCTCCTTTCCAGCGACATTTGTCGGACACAAGTTCTGAAGTCTTGTACAAAATACTGTTATACTTTATTAAAGTGTTTCAAAAACGTTCTCACTTTTTAAATTTCATCCCAATTCTTCTGTCTTCTGTTTTCTGAATCCAAGAAACCAAATATTTTTGACCTTAGAACAAAAACAGCTAGCAAAGAAACATATAGCAGAATTGTATAATCGTCAAATGGAATTAATGAATGAAAGCATAAATGATTCTTTACCATGTTCATCTTCTGATGAAGATGAAATGGAATCTTTAGCTAAGGAGCTAGAAAATAATGAAAAAGAGACAAATATAGTATTGCTTCTTTTGACGAAATTTAAAGATCGCCTTAAAATTCTTATGTTTAATGTTATGGGAAAACTATCATATGTCAACTATGATAACTATCAACACACACAACATCAGTCGAGCGCGACTTTTCTACTCTTAAGTAGTTTTTATCCAGCCAAAGAGACAGTATTGGTGAACAATTACGAGAAGACATATTAATGTTTAACTTAAACTAAGCTCAACTGTTCTAATAAAAATATCAAGACTCTAGACTTCTATGAATAAAATGTTTAACTTTCTTTCAATTTTCAAAAATGTATTCTAAATTAGCGCAAAAAAACTATTACTGAACCCCCTCAATTCAGGGACCTTCTGAGCCCGCTCCGTGAGCCCGAACCCAAAATGTTTCGCGGGTTCGAACACCGGAGTGAGCCCCTCCTAATATTTTCGAGGCTTGCAGCCCTGCTTATATTCAAGGTTTCTTGCCCTTTGGTTAAGAAAAGCTTTCCTTAATATTTAGAAATTATTTTTCTAAATATTAGGGTGAGTCGCCTTAAGACGGATTTCATAGGAGAATTTCTAATTTTAAGGGCTCATTTGGGACTTTTTTTATGAGTGTTGATTTAGGTAGTAGGTCCAAATCGCTTAACATTCACCATCTGATCTAGTAACCGGTGAAATGCCAACATTTATACGAAAATCTGTAGAGATTTCCGTTTTACCCCCGATATTTTTGATTTAGAAAACTGCATTCTACACATTACATGTAGGTTTTCTAAGTAAACGTTAAGGATTTCAAATGCTGAATGCTATATTTAGAAAATCGACACGAATCGCTTAGCTCAGCTCATATTTGCTTTTCGCTTCCGCTTATAACTGTGATTTGCTGCATTGCCACGGGAGTGGTGAATAGTCGTATGGGCTAAGATGCCGGCAATTGTATCTAAATTTCGGAGACAAGGTAAGTAAGTTGTGAGTTCGAGTTCCGAACAATGTAAGTGCAAAAAAATTAGGTTGTACGTTTTTCAAAAGTGGGAAGTGGGCGGGAAATCCCTGTCTGCTCAAACGAATTCGAGTTTTTTATACCCTTGCAGAGGGTACTATAAAATTGTCCGGGTGTTTGTCAGCGTTGATCAGCATGTCGAGCTGAGTTGATTTAGCCCTGTCCGTCCGTCTGCCCGTCTGTTTTTATGCTATCTCCTCCGTCAGTTTTAAAGCTATCCTCACCAAACTATGCACAAAGTCTTTTGGTACAAATACGCTGCAAATTTGTCGGAACCGGCCGGATCGGATGACTATAGCATATAGCTGTCACAGGAACGATCGGTCGAAAAACTAGTTTTGGTGAGAAAAACTTTTTTGTTTTCGATTGAAACGCCTCCAAACTTCGTATTTCTCAGTTTACTGTGCTTTTCCATGATTCTACCAAATTTGGTCAAAATCGGACATCTATATAGTATAGCTGTCATAGAAAAGTAGTGGATGAAAAGTAGTCTTAGTAAGAAAAACTTTTTTGTTTTCCATGGAAATGTCCTCAACACTGTTTTTTATGCTCCCACCTGATTCTACAAAAGTTTTGTCAAAATCGGGTGACTATAGCGTATAGCTGCCATAGGAACGTTCGGTCGAGAAATTAGTTCTTGTGAGAAAGCATTTTTTGTTTTTAATGTAAACGTCCCTTACGTTGGTAAATATTTATTTTTAATACTTTTACACACTTCTACAAAGTTTTCTTAAAATCGGATGACTATAACATAGAGCTGCAGTATGAATGATCGGTTGAAAAGGAAGTTCTAGTGAGAAAAATTTTTTTGTTTTAATTGGGATCGCCTTCAAATTTAGTAATTAACAGATTGTTATGCTCGGACATCAATATAGTACAGCTCCCGTATAAGGTCCGAAAAGTAGTCTTATTTAGAAAAACAAACTGCAAGGGTATACAAAGCTTCGGCCGAGGCAAAGTTAACTTTCTCGAAAATCGACTCGAAAACCGAAACAGTGCCGTATGTAGTTATAGAGAGAAAGTACGAAGTACGAGAACATTAATGCTCTTATGAAAACTTTTAAGTCTTGAATCAGAATTATTTCTAAAGCTGGCGGACTTCTTGGAAAAATGGATTTCGAAATGCCGAGGGTCTCCAATTCATTATCACCTCTCTTCAGCTTGAAAGCTATCTTTTCCAAATTTGGCATGAAGTCGTTAAGTTCAAGTACGCTGCACATTTGAAGGTACCGGACGGCTCGAGTCATAATAGCTAAGGCTGTCATAGGAACTATGAATCGACAAAACAAGATCTAGGGAGAAAAGTTTTGATTTCAATCGTAGCGTCTTTAAACTTTGCCGACATTGATAAAAATCAAATGTCATATAACAAACTGGCCAGCCAGGTCACAACAGATATTTTGGAAAAAACCCAACCTTTCCTTTTTTAAAGGAAACCAAATTGGTGTATGAAAAGCATTAAAACCTTTATTTATGTAAACTTCGGCTGAGCCCAGGGTAACTTTTGACTAATTTTTCCCCCTCATATGTCTTGGTGGTGTAATGCCTAAATATCTGAACCCAAATTTAGTTTTTTTTTCAATTTTACAGTCATAATATCAATTTTTGCACCATCCCATTGCAATGCATTGCAAAGTGCCTGGCTCCACAGACAAAATCGAGCACATTAATTAGCCAAACAAATCTTAAAGTTAAGAAAGTGTGGCATACTTTTAGGAGTGACGCTTAAAGTTCAAATTTCTTGTACAACCAGGTAAGAATTAGTCGAGCATACAAATTAAAGCTGATTTGGGTTTGCTCGCATTGTAATTTTGTTACATTCTAAAGACATTAAAATGCTTTTATCGCAAATCGCAGCCAGAAAAGCCAATACAATGCACGTTTTATTCATTATTATTCGTTACACACAAAGGCTGGAAAAATGTTTGCCACTATAAAACCATAATAAATTCGCTTTGTAATCAAAATTTTGTCAAATGTTAAACGCTGCTCGTTTAATGCACCAGATCATCTGACAGTTGAGGGGAAACGCGAGAGGCTGAACCTAAATTGGAATGCATTTGCATTGCCAAAGCAATTTCAGTTGGGTACCATTTCGCACTCGACAATTGGCCTGCGTTTAAATTAAGCCAGCAAACTTCATTTAAATTCATCAAATGGCAAAAGCAATTTATTTACCATATGCAAACCAGAAATGGGGCATTTGCATTTAGGGCGCAAAAAGGATGTGAAGAGCTCCAATTAAAATGCAGAAATGGGGGAATCTGCTGTTTGTTATTGTTGTTGTTGTTGTTGTTAGTAACAGCGAGCAATAAACTTCTGCGTCAGCTAATCTGGCAGGCAGCATATGGCCAGGAGACAACGACTATGACAACAATGCGCATACGCCGTGTATGCCTCGCTGAACAGACAGCCAGCAAACAAAAACAACAACAAAAAAAAGAAGAATAATTGTTTGGCAGGAAGCCAGGCGTGCACCAGTGAGCAAGCATCCACAACGTCATTATCATCATTTGGCAGCAATGGAAACAGCAACAAGCTGAAATCTCTGACAATGTTGGCGCCATTTTGCTGTTTGCCTTTCCTCTTGTAATAAAATGAAATCCGGCTTGCTGCTTCCTGCCACACTCAAAGGATGGCGATGATGATGATGGTGATACAACAGACGTCGTGCTAATGATAATGGGCTTTGCCAGCAGGCAGCTTGCTACTTGTATTTTTGCATTTAAATACTCGAGAATTTCAATGACTCTACCAACGGTGCACAGCAACATCATCATCATCATCATCATCCCCATCGTCGTCGTCTTGAGGATTATTATGGCTGGCACGTAGTCAGGACATTTTGTACTTGCTATGCCCTGGGCTCTTAGGGGCGTCAGCACTCGACAAAGCTGTTTGTTGACAGATTGATTTTGATGTGTTTTCAGTGTCATTGTTATGATTTCATCTGAAGAGTCGAAGGGGGATGCTGCCCTTTTTTCTTGAGGAACTTTTCAAGTGATAAACATTTTAGCCTAATTGGTTGACTCTTCAAGCTCTCAGGATAATGATGATAAATCACTGCGAATGCATTTGCATTAAATTCATTAAATTAAGTGAATTCATTTATTTGATTTCAATTAACTGGGATCAACTTAGTCAGCTTTACTGGAGCAAATAAAATGCCACAAACTTTGTACGCCATGAAATGAAATCCAATCAAATCGATACAACAAAATGTATAAAAATGTCGATGGCAGAGTAAAAGGGGGAAGCAACTGGGGGAAAGCACTAACAAACACACACACACACACAAACACGTGTGCAGAGGCCAAGTCGAGGCCAAGTCCTGATGATTTCTCTCCGGCAAATATCTGGAATTTCTTCTTTATACGCTTTGGCAGTAACAAAAGTTTCCCTTTGCCTGGGCATTGCTCATACGCCGCGTTGCCTTTCAAATCAATTGAATTGAATGCTGTGCCGGGTAGGGGGCGAGGGGGTGTGGCAAGGAGATTTTCTCTTTGACTTTGATTTTCATTGCTGTTTACTGCGTGCGTGTGGTTTTCCATTTGTCTGTTTGTTATGGGAAGTTTGCTCGTTTGCCATGTGTGTGTGTGTGTGTTTGCTCGGATTTAATTTGGTCAATTGTCACGACCCAGACAGCCATTTGAAAACTCTGACGGTAATGGTCCTCCATCAGCCTCAATTTGTGTTTAAGCTGGGCTTTAAGTTAGCATTGGAATTTGCAAGTTTTAAGCTTGTTTTAATTTTATAATATTTCTCATGTTAGATTAAGAAAAGTTATTGCTTTGAACAAATTCTTTCTGCCATGGGAAGCAAAAGTATTGAGAAAGTTGCCATGTGACAGATAAACTCACAGTTGGCTCTGTTAGATGTTAGTTTATGTGACATATAGTGGTATGTAGAAGATCTGAAATCGGCCCTTATGCGGATGAGAATTCGATAAACTTTACATAAGTCGTTTGACAGAGCTTTAACAGTATGTTATGTAACCAGTGATGTTAAGGCGAAAGTGAGATAATAAGCTTATTTGTGTGTATTTTTAATTTGACTTTGATTGGAAACAATTGGATCAAAATTTGGAAACAAATCGCATTTAAAGTTCTCAATGTTCTGGTACTTGCAGGTAAACAGAAGTTATGGGTGATACAATAAGTCGTCGATAAGTGGTTGGTTCGTCATAGTTTTTTTCAAATTTATTTAGAGGAAGAAGATATTTCGGACACCAGCTCCACTGGACACCAGCGACTATCGATCACTAGTCACGACGATTACCGATTACTGTGGCAGCTCTGGCCACACTATCACGAAAATCTCGAAGCTTATCATCTCGAAGAGTCAGAGAAGAGTAGTAAGTGAAACAATAAATATTAATAGCAGATTAAGCCCGACACCCGACACAAAGAAAAAGAGGAGGAGAAATCTACATCATATAGTCGGCATGCAACACTAAGCAGTTTCGATAGCATTGCTTGAGGCGTTTGGGGTGGTATGACGATGAATTGGAGATCTATGTATACTCCGTGTCAGAAAACTGACGGAATATTTTCCAGATAATTACAAATCATTTCTTCCATTTGTTCTTAGAAGATTAGGATTTTCCTGCAAGATATTTTGATTCTGATTCGGACAGGGATTTATACCGAAACGTATTTCGGTTCCGGTACCGATATACAAGGTACAAATTTTTTAAAAATTGTAAATTCACTAAAATCACTAAAGTTTGAAGGAAAGACGAAGTTATTGTGTGCTTTATACACACCTATGTATGCATTTGCTATCCACTTCTAAATTTTCTAAATTCATCGACACTATTCTCATTGTCGTCGTTCTAGTCAGAAGTAGGGTCAATGCGAAGAAGCTTCACCATTTTCACCATATTTCTGCCGTTATCCGAAGTACATGAAAAAAATTACATGGACTTGTCGATTTGACTTGTTGTTCTCATCATTTTGAATCACTTCGTCGTAAGAACGCCTTGTCAAATTAGTGCCATCACCCCAAAAAAGAACAAATTAATTACTACAGAAACCTCCGATTACATACACACACATACTTTGCAAATTTACAGACATACATGTGTACATTTGTAAAAACAGCATTTGTTGTAGTCGAGCCACAAGCAATCACACACCCAACTGGTTGCAGTTTTTCTTTGAGTTCTCTTTTGCTGATAATAAACCTATACATTTGTCTCTTTCTAACAATTGCGTATGCAGAAGGAGAAGCAAAAAAGGCGCCAAGCGTTTGATTATTTCGCAATATCTATCGCTGTGCAGCGAAAACGACGCGTTAGTGTTTTTTTATGTATGGTATAACGTAAAAAATAAAAATAAATCAACGATGAAACACAACTGAATCTCTTATGTATGTACGTATGTATGCACATGTGTAGGCATATTAGTGAGGCATACTCTACTAATATTGCGATAAAAGTACTCCTCTAACAAAGGAAGGATCGACAATTTGAACATATGTATGTGTACTTATGTACATGTTAATGTTCCAGGCACATGTAAAACTGACGTCCCAGTCACTGGTTTTAATGCATGCAATTGTGCAATATACATGTACAATACATGCACATATGTTCATATTTTATTTTATTGCCAATGTAAATACATATGTATGTATGTATGTATGCAAAACAAATCAATCAATCTACGAACATACGTTATGCGCCTTATAGAAGCTGCGAGATTTTCATGCAAGTCATTTTACATAGGGGTTCTTGAATTTTACGCCTTCTCAGAAAAGTGGCAAGAAAATCTAACATCGTGACATCGCGTCTTAAGATTCATTCTTTGCTTTACAAACATTGACCAAAATTACTCTGAAAAATTAAAAAAAAAAACCAAAACAGTACCGGTACCAACGTTTCGGTTTCGATCCGGTTCCAATAATATCGGTAAACGGTATTCGGTTCTCAAAAAAAAAATTGCATCAGTTCCGGTTCCGGTTCCGGTGCGTGATTTGAAACAGTTTATTTCAGTTAACGGTACCGGCAATTCATTCATTGACGCTTCTGCAAGTTCTTTACGCTCTGCACGATTGTGCCATCGTATGGATACCAGCAAAATAGCTTTAAATTCACTTTTTGTTACTCTATGAATGGTTCCACCATCACCAATATCAAAGGACAGCATAAGTTAAAGTCTGTCCTGCCCGACTTCGATATACCCGTTACTCAGGGAAATTAATGTTGTATATCCTTCACTTCTGTGAGTTAACAGAGCATTAACATTTATGAGAACATTTCAACATTATGTAAGCAAAAAGCGCATGCGGCGCGAAAAAGTATACAACATTTTTTATTACTTTTATAACTTAGCCATTTATTATCCGATCTTTTTGAAGCTTTCAGAGATTGTAGATATTGGGCACATAAACCTAAGAGCTTCATATCTTCAAAATTGTAGGAGTTATTTAGTATTTTTAATTGTGGGGGCGGAAGGGGGCGTGACCGAAAATAAACTTTATCTGCGTATAGACAATAGGAGTCTACTTACAAAATTTGGTGGCTCTAGCTCTTCTAGTCTTCGAGATCTAGGTATACAGACAGACGGACTGACAGACGGACAACGGATCAGCATCCGGCTGTTGATGCTGATCAAGAATATATATACTTTATGGGGTCGGAGATCCTTCCTTCTGCCTGTTACATACATTTGCACGACTTTAGTATACCCTTTTTACTCTATAATAAATGCTGCAGCTTTTATAATGGAGGATCCTTCACCATTGGATCCAAGACACTAGAGCACAATCAGGTCGAAGACGGAATACCTTATGTTTCGGGTATCGGTAAAATTCTCCTTGGATACCGTACATTAACAGTTCGTTTAAAATTTTGTTCTGTCTTTTCCTCAAACTATCTGCAGCTTTAGGTCGTTTCTGCAAAGTGATTTGATTTTGTTTTTGAGTGACTGCTTTTTCGTTATTTTCTCTAGTGTATCTGGTCACACTTAAATTAAAATCAGAATCAAAATTAATTGCAGGAGTCCCCCTATTATCGATTCGTGGTCATAAAATATGCAAAATGGGAAGTTATGGAGAAGGAACTTTAAATGAAATTTTTGGAATTTCTCAAGCAGGAACAAATAGGGAGTCAAACTAAATCAATGACGTCTAAAGCAAATGCAAATTGGAGCCAATCGTGGTGATTATCACACTTATTACACAGAAAGGGATCTTCACATCAATAAACAAAGAGGAAAGCTGAACGCTGAAAAAGGAGAGGGGCGAAAGAAAGCGATGTTGCCCCACATCTAATGTACTTTCCTTCACCCTTCTCCTTATTTTCCAGATCAGCTTCCCTCTTTGTTTATTAATCAAATCATGATTCCTTTCTCTGATGATGACAGAATGGAAGGTTTCTCCAAAAAGCTGTATCAAAAACCTCTCATTTTGGTGTTTGTTGCTTCTGGCTTTGCTATAAACTTAAAAAAAGTTCATCCCAACTGATTAGCTGGCCATCATGAACATAGGTCTCATAGTTTTGAGTCAAGCAATAGTACAATATTATATATTTGAAAGGTTCCTTAAAGGATGCTGAAGGATCTTTGACAATATCGACTGAAGCACGCTCAGCTGACACATAAAAATTGAACTTTAAAATGACATAACGAATAATTTTAGCCCATTAATTATCAATCGGAATTTTTGAATTATGACTGTCTTGAATTAAGTGAGCGATATATGTTTTATGGAGTGATGCCTGGGACTTTAAATTTCAGTAAGTTCGAACTACTTAAACATTTTATTAAATGTATTTTTTTCTAACAAAATCTTCTTTGAATTAAAAACGAACATGATGTGTGTGTTCCATAGCTCCAATTGCGATATGCGTTTCAATCCGAATTTATATATTGTAAAAATTAACAAAAATAAAATATTATAAATGTGACGGAAAGATCAAGATTAAATCGCAATTTAAAGCCAAGCGGTTAAAATCTTCAACTAATTTCAATTTTTTTCGACCTGATCTCGTAACCTCTGATTTATTTGCCACTTCACATATAAACCTAAACCAACCTGGTACGAAAATCACCGAGGAAATGTAAAACATTCCCTTATGTATTAATAGTGTTATAAGTTGATACAATATGTTTCCAAATTTGCTATAGACCCTCTAAATATATTTTGTGATGAGATGTCCCATCTAAAAATGCTATGGCCACAGATAAGAGGTACTTAGTATAAGTTCTATTCTCACCTTAAATAGCGCAATTCGATATGATAAGAACAATAACTTATCAGTCGCTTGTTGACAGGGAAAACCAACTATGTACATATGTATGTACTAAAAAATCTTATCAATGACATAGAAAAGAAAATGTGGAGTAAATTCTAGTGCGACCTTCTTTAATCAGAAAATATATATATAAATAAATATAGTTCTATGTTCCTAAATCATCATTTAAGAACAACTGACAAGTCTTGACTTAAATAAGTATAGTGTACGCGGAGTAGTTTGGCACGCCCCCTCGGCATTGAGTAATTTGATAAAGCCTTTTACAGCTCCGTTTCGCGGTTTCGAGACAAAATTAAGCAATGTTTATTTTCAAATATCGGTGGATCTTGGGCGAAGGTTTTGTTTTCAAATCTTTGCAATTTTTGTGACTAAACGCTGGAGTCCAGTGTGAGCTGAGATATTGTCTGAATAAAGTTCTAAGAATACTCTCATCTCCTATCCATGTTTGTCAAGGTGAGCGAAATGAAAAAAAAAATAGTCTTAAAAAACTGGAGTATTAATGGGTACCGATTCTATTAATAACCAGTAGTTACATTTGGCATTTAAAACTTAAGACGAAGAGGCGAGGCTTATTTTACAGTTGACATCTATTAAATTTTCCTGATAATTTAAACTCACTTTAAAGCAGGGATGCAAACCATTCGAAAATAAGTACTGGTTCGGTTTAGTTGTTCACACAGATTCTGAAACGCCGGTTCAGTTCGTTACATTGTTTTTGGTAGATAACTGAACCGCTGTGGTTCATAAGGGCATATTATGAAATATTATTATATTATGATTTTTGTCGTAATGTGAATTCCTATAAGCCATTTGAAAATCTTTAAAATACTTATAAGAATGAATGTCTAAAATTTATGAAGTCGGATTTGTATGATTCGTCTATAAGTTCTACACCCAAAAAAAATTGGTATCAATATCAATTTGATACACGTTGTCTCAAATTGAATCTAACACCAGTATCGTTTTTTTTTTTGGTATCAATATAATCCTAGAGAGTATTAAATTGATATTTTGGTTATTAATTTGATACGCAATAGTATCAATTTGAAACAAACACAATTTTATGATAGTTCTAATATTCGAAATGTCATGCTCGTATGTGAAATGATGCCTGCTGAGCTGGCAGACCAGTAGGCGTTTGACTATTGACATTAACTATTTTGATTTTATTGCAAACAAATCGATAATTTTCTTAAAATAAAAGCTATGTAAAACAATCCCCCAGTCGACGTGTTGAAGACTAATGTGTTTTAATATGGAGCACCAGCTCTATAATTACAAGGTGAGCAGCGAAACACATGAAAGACACTTCGTTCCTTACTCAGATTTGTAAATAACAAATATAACTTTTTAGGGAGGAGGTATGCCACGCTGTTTCTGCGCTATCCAAGATGATCGAAACAAAGTCAGCTCCATTACTAAAGAAGATTCTCAAGCTGGGACAAATTGCACAATCATGCCAACATAATTGGGGCAGTACTAAATCAGAAGGGCGGACTGTTATGTCAATTAGGTTCGCATGATGTACTTCCTTACAGTGACTTCTGTATTTGAATAACATCCGCGTTTAAATATTAGAGTAGAGTGTAAGAATACAGAATAAAATAAATCAGTTCTTAAGTGTTTATGTTTTAGTTTTAATGGCCGTTTGCTGATGACTGAATTGGTACTTAACCTTGATAAGAAAAATTATAAATTGAGGAAAGCTAGTATCAAAATGATACCAAAAGTTTGACAGTCAAAATATCAAAATGATAATTGTTAGTATCAAATTGATACTAAAAATTGATACAAAATAGTGTCAGCCTGATACTAGTTAGTATCAATTTGATATTTTCGAACTATCATTTTAATAATTTCGAAAATATCAACTTGATACTTGGAGTATTAAAGAGAATTTGATACTCAATAGTTTCAAATTGATGACTCTATATTGTCTCTTTTTTATGACTACTTTTTTTGGGTGTACCATTAGAACAATCTTACATATCCAAAGTCAATGAAATCCAAAGGCACTTTTTTAAGAAAAAACGTGCAAAAAAAATATTAAAATGAGAAAAATAGCTGTGCGTTCAAAATCTCGAAATGGTTTATGAAAAAATGTAAGATTAGTTGTTTTAGTTTAATTTAACTGTTTCGGTGGACCTTTCGTGGAAATGCCCATACAAGAATTTTACAAATTTCGCGATTTCCCGGACCGTTGGATTTACACCACAATCTATTTGCCCGTCTTCATGATAGTCAAAACGTGGTTTTTTGTAGCCGCTGGGCCACTCTTTCAGCAACACCCTGTCTCCGTTCATCGTGCCGCGATTGAGATTGTTGCGCATGCATATCAAATTTCTGGCGTCGATTGCACGTCTGCCCCGCCGTTTCTGCAAATCTAAACCTGGCCTGACGCTTAGCTTCTTAATCGCGCTGCACTTGCGATTGTTCCAGACTCAGAAGCACATTGGGATGCAATGTGTTCAGCAATTGCTGCCGGCGATTGCTCTCCTGTTCTGACGTTTAGACAGGTCTCTGATCCGCTAACGACTTACCTGTTACATTTTGCTAAGGTCCGCTTGCGAACAAGTTTCTTGACTTATCATTACACTCATCCATCTTGCTCTTTATGATGTTCGCGACAAATTTGACTTTCGTTTTCCTAACATATTTTAGAATATCACAAATTTACAATCTTAGTATGTTTGAAGTTTATTTCTTTCTTGGCAGTTTTAAGAGTCTTTCGCACAGTATAAATTAGATAACAAAATTTTTTTCATAAATAACAACGTCAAGAATATTTTCCCAAAATTTCAGGTCAAACGAAGAATAAAACTCTAGGGCAAATACGCTAAAACGGACGGATTGACCTAGTCGAAACTTCAGTAGTCACTCTTAGTCACGATTTCTTATAAGATAGTGAACTGATATTAGAAAAATTTTGCGAACTTCTTCTATTTTGGATTGATGGTAGGTCGGAGACCTTTTTAAGAGGTGTCTCCGGAAAGGATTTTTAACATTTTAAGAAGAAAATTTTTGCAAATATTGTCCATATTTTGCTCTTACCATGCTCAAAAGTTTGACTAAAATAAATTTTTTATAACTCTAATTATATTTTAATAAACCGGAAATAGTATGATTACTTTCTAACGTCAGAGCCCATGTAATCGCTTAATAAAGAATGTGGATATTTGTAGGCATGTCTAAGAAGAAATATAAAGATTTCTTATCTGTGCAGTAGTAAAACCATTTACATGGGTTTCCTTATAAATGTAGTTACATGACGGTCGTTAGAAACAGCAATGAACTCATGAGTTTAATGGGTTGATAATGCCTGAATTCATCACTGCTAAGTTCAATACTGAGACGTTGTATTTTAAGGAAAGATATGTCCGTTTTAGATTTAAGAACAGAAGATTTGGTTAGTGATTGATAGATAAAAGATTCTTAAGAAAAATGGAAATATTTTAAAGAACCTTTTAAAACTTTTCGAAAGGGAAAAGCTTCGGGTTGTGCTCACATTTGGTGGATCATTTTGAAAGTTTTTTTTTTCGTTACTTTTATACTTATTTCATGATCATTTCAAAACTAGTTTATCAGGAATTTCAAGAATTAACGGGTTAGATTGCCTTCTTTTTATGAAATTTTTAAATTTTTGCTTTACTGTTTGTGTTAGTACTTAAAACATTGGGTTTAGATTTAAGCCAACTCTTTAAGGTGACAATAAAACCTCATGCCACCAACTTCGATTCAACTTATTTCCCCACAATCCCCCACAGACCCTTCAGGAATCTAGATTAATGGCCTAAGCAAATAGACAGCCAATTTTTTTGTTTTGTTTAATTTGATTTGGACGCTAGCCAAAAAGTCGCGTCATTTTAACATTTTTTTCCGCTTTGAATTAAGTTGTGAAAGCCTTAGAAAACACTACAAAGCGATCTACACACTTAAATATATAGAACACGAAATATAAAACAACATACATCAAAATATATAATTTTGTTTGTATTTAATTTCGTATTTTATGTTCACAGTACGTGAAACGAAGAGCTCATTTGGCGGGCGGCACTGAACGTAAATGTCAAGCTATAAATTTTATTTTAAAAATATCCCAAAACAAAACTTACGCGTGAAAATGGCCAATAAATGTTGGGCTAGTTCCTCCTCCTGTTTGGCTGGCTACTATTGTGCTAGTTTCTCGAGTTGACTGGCGTGCCGTGTTCCGTGTTCTGTTTGATTTGTCCGCCTGTTTTTACGTACAATTCGGTTTTTAATACGTTTCCACGATTGACCGTTAGCACAGACGTTTACCACGAGGCAACGCGTTTGCAACTGAGACAGAACTGTTGTAAACAAACCAATTCAACCCCTCCGATTTGGCTTTGGCACTCAATGCGTTCGCCGCAAGGCTTTGGCTTTTTATTTGGGAATTCGTGTAATAAACTCAAATGGCAACGGACAACCCCAAAATCGGTGGGCATTCGGAGCTTGACAGCAGCATGGGGCAGTAAAAGCGTGAGCGAGCTTTTCACTTTACACTCGTATTGGAGTGCAAGTCACCGATAACAGTAGCCAATGCCAGTTGATAAGACAACTACAACTGAGCACTCAAAAAAAAAAACAAACAAAAAACAACAATTTATTTATCAATTTACAAAAAAACAACCACAGAGCGATAAGCGACAAACTTTTAACTCATAGAACTACTTGTATTCTATATATTTTGTATTTTGCTCATTTATTATCAATTTCCGCGAACTGTTTGCCCGAAATTACTCACAGGAAAAGTAAACACATCGTTAAAGTTAACTTAAAAACCGCTGCTGTTGCACTTGCATTCACTTAATTTAGTTAATGAAATCGTTGCAGGGCAACGAACTGTCTTCATCGTATTTGCTTGGACTTTTGTTTTGGCATTTTTACTTTTGCCCTCGTCAGCAGAATTAAATTTGAAGCAGTTTCTGTTTACATTTGTAACGTCTTTCAAGTTTTAACAGAGGCACTACAGAGTTATGTTGAGTGATTTTACTACGATGTTACCAAAGATACTTTACATGCTAGATGACGCACCTTTACATTTATAGGCTTCATTCCGTTTTATTTCAAATCTGGCGCCCTGCGTGCGCTGGACAAGCTTAGTGTCCCCATAGAGCTCGTACAGTTCGTGATTCATTCGGATGCGAAATTCGTCGCCAACTTAGAGGTCCATAAATTCTCCGAAGAACTTTTCTCTCGAGCGCGCCAATTGCCGCCTCATCCGTTGTTGTTATTATCCAGGCTTCTGCGCCGTACAGTAGGACTGGAAATATAGCAATTACTATATGCAAAATATGACATCTACAGAATTCAATGTCTTTGGTCTGACATTTGTAACGTTTTTCTGCTAGCTAACAGCTTAGCGAGGTATGTTAAGTGCTTAACAGGGGCTAAAAAGTAATCGAAGTGTTAACTCAATTGAGATGTCCAAGACTAGTGATGAGACGTTAGTTCGTCACGCCGTTCGATAGAAGTAGAGATGTGCTCGTGATTTATTGTTATAACCGAGCAGCTGGGTATTTGAGAGAGCACCATTTAATGCAAGGAAGGTGAGGCGATGAGCCGCTGTTTCAGGACCTACATTCGACTTACCTTGGCCGCTTTGGATCTGTTGTAAATTTTTGAAATAACTTTACGGTCGGAAAGGTCTTATCCATCATCAAGCTGAAATAAGTAAATCCTTGCAAACTGGGCCAGCGGGCCAAAATTTTCGTCAAAAAATCCACTTTTTTGTTTGGGAAACTGGATAAAACGACTGTCGGAAATGATCTAAAATACTCATAGCTATTTTATGCCAAAAACTGAAACCTTTTCATAAAATAATTTTTGAATGCAGCATTAAAAAGTGGATTTTTCCAAAAGTTTCTCAAAAAAAAAAGGAAAAGTTATAAACTCCCCGAAATTTAATTAAAGCCACCTATATTTTGTTCAGAAAAATATGTTTAAATCATGTTGAATAATTTTTTTGTCAAAAATGTTTTTGTTAGCTAAAACAATATCCAAAATATTTATAAATGTTAAACTATTCTCCATTTTTTCATAAAAAACTTCAATTTCTACTGCGAAATTAAATTAAAACTAGTCTTAAAAAAAATTAAAAAGGGAACAAAATCAATTGTTTTAAAATGCTCGAAAATACTGTAAGTCATCGAGCTAATCATGCTTTGGAGTTTTGAGTCCGAGTGGTCCTTTACAAGTGTATGAAAGTCTTATCTTGCTGAAAGATGAAATTCGGGTTCGGCTCTTGCTCGAAAAAGTCTTTTAAGATCTCATCCAATGAGTCCTTGGAAGCCGTCCATTATGCGACCTGTAATCTTGAATATGGGCTGAAAGCGGACCAAACCATCACCAAAGTTTCGGGAGGTCGAAATGGGCTCAAACTCTTTAATGTCGTGCCACCAGTAATTAAAACCATCTGGCCCTTCCAAGTTAAACACTTTCGCATCCGAGAACACCACATTTTCCAGTCCTCCTTCCATGACATGTAAACTTTCGCCAAATTCGTTCTGGCTTGATTAAACAGTGTTACAAAAAAAAAAAACTAAACATACTTTTCACGCGACCAACTACATATTGTCGGGCAGGTCGAGTATAGCTTTTCCTCATACTCGGTTTTTTCCTAACACCCTCAAAATCTGAAGTTATGGCCCCCGCTTTTTGCATTTTTAACTCATTTAAATTGAAATAACTCGCGCATGGACAGTCTGATTGTCTATAGCTTTGGAAATTCCGATAGCGACGAGAGGAATCTAAAGTATGGTAATCAATAGTTTGACAGATTTAGCTTGATGGCTAAGAAGTGCAGGTTACAGATCTGGCATTTTCTCCTTTTTATCTTAAATTTCTACTTTGGCCCCCACTGATTTCACTATTTTATTCTATGCGATTTTCTCTTAAGTTTTATTGTTTAAGCCCATTTAATTTTCCGTTGAACAAATGTTGTCCCAATGAATTTGGTTGCCGTTTGACGAAGTCAATCCCGTTTTTCTGAGTTCACATCGACAATCCAGCATTTGATTTTGAGTGTGCGTACATATTAGTATGTTTTTTAACATAAATGCCCCTAAAAGTATAATATAATTTTTTTGGCGGCAAATTTAAATAATTCTTAATTCTTTTTTTCCACGGAAGAAAACACAATTTCAGGTTTTTTTTTATAGAATTTTAGTCAATTGCCACAATATCCTGCTTAATTACTAGCTCCTCAACATATCCCTGTATAAAACAGCTCTTGGCACAGGTGTAGACAGCGAGTACACCCCAGTCCAGGTGCTCATCCTTCAGCAGTGTCAGTGTCTGTGGCATTATTTGGAATTCAAATTGTCGTTCTCCCCCACAAGCCTGGCAATGGGGAAGATCTTCCAGTTGACTGTTTACCGTCTTGGCCACATTAGTGATCCAGAGGGGAACTCCACCACGCTTATAACGAACAATCTGCTCGGGTTCGGAAGCGATTTGCTTTTTGAATTGCCCAAAGATTTTGTCATTGACGGCCGCCGCATCCTGGCCAAAGTATTTGTCCATTTCCGCCTCGCTGACATGACTCAGTTCTCCGGTCTGGCCTTGGGCTTGAAGCTGCTCGAATTCAGCCAAACGCGCGGCCTCGCTTTTGTGCTCCTCTGAAGGGGCAGTAGTGCTACCGCTGGGATCACACTCCATGACAATCTCAAACTCGGGAAATTCAATGTTTTGCAAGGGTTGCCGGGCAGCTTGAACTAAGGGCGAAGAGGTGCCACAATTGGGTTTGTGCTGGGACCAATGGGCACGCTGATGTGCAGAGCAGCAGTAGTTAATTCTCTTGCAGCGACTGCAGGCATGTGGAGCATAACATCCACAGGCGGCACACAATTTCTTGAGACTGGGTATGGCATCCTGAGGATGGGAATTTTGGAATTAAATTGAACAAAGAAGGCTTTACAAATGCAAACACACCAGCGGTTCGCCATCCTCTGGCGGCTCTTGTTCGGAATAGAATTTGTTCTTCCGCGGCAGCTGGGAACGCAGCACCGTGAGCGAGCTGGAATGGCAAGAGTTGGGCTTGAATTATAAGTAAACACTGCATACTGCCTACCTACTCTGCTCTGTTGGGCTGCTGGCAATCCTTGGAGCGGCACACAAACATGTAAATGGTACGATGGAAGTTAAAATCGTCATCGAAGGGAGCGTAAAGTTGGCAGAGAAACGCTTTCATTTCTAGGCATTTGCTGCACTGCAGCTGTTGGCTGGTGGGCAGCGACTCCAATTCCAACCAGGCCGGTTGGCCACCCAGTTTGCTGGGGAAATAACGATTGCTTAGCCAGGCGGCATCGCGCTCCTCTACAAATCCCAGATCCACATCAGACATTTTCTCGTTGGCCATAACAACAGCTGTTTAACACGAGCTCTTAAATGCAGTGTGACCCAATTTCGATAACCAAGTTTAGTCTATTGCGTTAACAGCACGCTGTTAGTAAACAGCGCTTGTAAGTTTAGGAAATTTTTGCGAACAGCCTACGGTCACTCTGTACTTACTTACAGAGTTGTGTTTGTGTTGTTCTGACGAAACTAAGTACGGATTTAATTTGCTTATTAATTTTATTTTATTACCTATATACGCGTAACGATAAAAAGGTCATTAAAGTGTGCAAAGGTGTTTAAATTCCACCGAGCAAGTGCAGTGCCCTAAAAAGTGTATAATTTTGTGGCAAAAGCAAAAGTTGTTGCATTGCGAAAGAGCAAAAAAGTAGAAACTAAGTTCATTATTTGTTAATAATATTAACAGCTGCTGCTCAAATAACAATAACAACAGCTCAACACAACAGCAACAATTGCGGAAGCTGTAGCTGTCTCTCGTGTTTCCCTCACAGTGCTAAAAATAGCTGTAAACCACCTACGCTCACACACATACACACACGCGCGCACACTTACAGATTTGGTAACGCAACGGCCTGTGGAGGAGGAGGAGGGTGTGGGAGGATCCAAAACCAACCTGTGCTGACTTCTACAGCACGCGGTTGCACAGGACAATGCAAACATGAAAATTCAAAAGAAAACTTCAAGGAATTTTTGTAAGTTTCCGTTAGTTTATTTGTGTATATTTTTTTTTTGTTTGTTGGTCGAGACTGATCCGAGCTAAATTTAAATTTGCTGAAAATACGAATTGGAGCACCCTGCCGCAGCGCTTGCCGGCTGCGTTAAACGAAACTTTCTTGTCAGCTTGCCAAAAACAGATGCAAAAACGCCCAGGTTTCCTTTAAATTTAAACTGTTGCGCCCAACTCAGTGCCTAATCAATATTCTTTGTCACAGAGCCACAAAGTAAACACATCTCCACATTTCCGCCTCCTGCCCAAAATCAATAAAATGCCCAAAATTCCTTTTGACCACATTGTAAATTGCAATTTAGCCCAGCATCAACACATTATTTTTAGTTGAATTTTGCGATTTCGGCTGGGCTGCGGTTTGTCCCTCATAATTTTGCCCATTTTATGGAAGGATTGGGGGGCGCATATTGAAAATTCAATTTCAAAAATGCAAATGCCATAAACCGTTTTTTGCTAATTAAGATTAATTTGCAACAGCAACAAATACAACAACAACAGATAACGGAGCATTTAAGAGAGTGTCTCTTGGTGTGGGTGAGCGGATAGCCTGACCGCCTTTGTTGTGTAAAGGGCGTGCTGTTAGAAATTGTCGCAACAACAACAACAACACGTATACGCCGCCGTCAGTTTACATACTCACACCCGTGTGTTTTAATCTCTACGAGAGCGGTTTGAAAAGTTTTGATGTTTTTATTATAGCAGAAGTAAATTAACTTCTTATTGTTCAAAATTTTACTCCGTATGAGTTGTTCATTGGAATCAAAGGATTTGGTCCACCCATCCACAATAACCAAAACTATAAAAAATGAAATAGGCAAAACTGATTCACAATTTGTGGGCTTTCAACACTTTGAATGTGTCGACAAAAAACTGTTTGGTTACGGACACAACGTAAACAGGGAAACAGAGAAAGACAGTTTCAGTTCTGTTTTTGCTCAATTCTGTTGCGCTCAGAGCAAAGACCGCTTTTTTCGTTCCTATTTCTCTCCTGTCTTTCACTGACACTTTTGCCGAGAGCATACTTCCGAAGTGTTTTTTGTTTGTATGTGGTTGTGTGTTGCGCTCGTGTGTGTCTTTGTATAACGAGCGTACATACATAATACACACATACATACAGCCCACCAAACACACAAAACAAAAACAAAACAAAAAACACTTTCCGCAGACACTTATTGTGTTCTGCTCATTTGCAGACAGTTGTTTAGTGAGCGCTTGCTCAAAACAGTTGCTGTCGGAGGTTGTCGGATGACCGACTCGCTTGATTTGCTCAACCGAAAACACGTAACAGATAACACATGAGGTGCGAGAAAAAGTATTCCGCTCAGTGCGAGACCGCTTGTGCTGCGTTTGTTTTTGTTTTCCACTGAGTCTGGTCGCATTAAAAAAAGGGTTTTTTGGCGAGCTATGAAGAAAACACATCTTTGTATTCAAAAAATTTAGCTACAATTGTTATGATTTTGAGAGCTACATCTAAATATGATTCAAATCATAAAAATGATCAAAAATTACTTTTTCTTCAATATAAATTTATAAATAAGCTTGCACTTCTTATATTCTTTTGTTTTCTTAAAGAAAATACAAATCTTTTCATCTATATTTAGCAAGGTTGTAGCTCGGATTTTCGAGTCCATTAAACCGGACCCAAAACTTCTTTCTCTTCTTTGAACTGATGATAACATCATAACCGTTTAACAGTCTCGGCCGCTGCGATCAATTTCCGCCAGTCTCCTCTGTCTTGGGCGAGCTGCATCCAGTGGGTCACATCCAGCCTCGATATATCTTTCTTAACTTGGTCTTCCCATTTCAGCTTCGGTCGTCCCCTCCTGGCCGCCTTCCATAATTCATTTGCATTCCGGTTGTACACCTGTTTTTCTCGAGTTTTATCATGCATACGGGTAACATGTCATATCCAGCGCAGCCGCTGTTGTTTTATGCGCTTGACTAGGTCAGTGTCCCCATAGAGCTGATACAGTTCGTGATTCATTCGGATGCGAAATTCGCCGCCAACGTTTAGAGGTCCATAAATCCTCCGAAGGACTTTTCTCTCGAACACGCCAGTTGCCGCCTCATCCGTTGATGTCCATGCTTCTGCGCCTTATATCAGGACTGGGATGATAAGCGACTTGAAAGCGAAAGTTTCGAAATAGGGCTCTGCTCTTGATCTCCTAACTGTGCCCGTAGTAACATCGGCTTGCAAGAGTAATTCTTCTTTGCATTTCCAGTCTGATGTTGTTGTCGCTGGTTATCATCGTTCCGAGTTAGACAAGGTTCTTAACAACCTCGAAATTGTATTCTCCCACTGCAACAGATTGTCCAAGACGCGCAAACTCTCTGCGCGTTAATAGTGCTTACTTCGTTTTTCCTCAGCTAAGCCCATGAGTTTTGACTGTTTCTCTATCACTAAGAACACCACTCTTGCCGCAGCTTCGCTTCTGCCGATGATATAAATTAGAGCTGCACCCGTGACGTGAATTTGACCGTGTCCCGGTGTGTCACGATGTGAACGTGAGCAAACATAGATTTTCGTGCGCGAACAACCGTGATTCGTGCGCTTTTCGTAAGTGAATTATGAAATTTTTTGCTATTTTGCTAATGTTTAAAGAAATGTGTAGCAATCTTACGATCAACAGTAAAGCTCAAAACGAAAGCGAAGAACTAAACTCTCCTAAATTTAGATTCATCATACAAGAAACCAAAATCTAATAAAGATTTTATAAGTGATGAAATTCAAAATTATATGAAGTTACCTGTAGAAAATGTATTTGGAAAAATATATCGGGATTTCCATATTTGAGAAAGCTTTCCATGCAAGTGCTTAGCATTCCGCCAAGCTCAGCATAAAGGGAGCGCGTTTTTTCTTCTTCTAGCAGATTATAAGATAAAAGAAGAACAGCGATAATATTGTTAAGCTAATTTTTTTAAAGGTATATATGGAACTACGCTAAAAATAATGAATAAAAGATAAATATAATAGAGGTGTTCATTAAGTGTTGTATCATTGTATATGTGCAACTTTGCAGCAGAGCTATCGTGAACACCCAATTGAACGATTTGAGTGTTGTAAGTCTTGTAAGTTAACGCAATCAGCTGTTCGCAATCGTTATCGCTGAGTTTGTTATTGGGTGTGAAGTTTGAGTTGCTGCTAAAAATATAAATTTAAAAATGCCATTTAAAAGCTTGAAAGCATCACTTCTGGAATGGAGAGCATCCCAAGCAATTCACGAAATTGATGCAATTGAAGGTATATATGTTGGTTGGAATGCATTATGTGGTAATTTAAGTACATTAGGTAATATATAAAGCACCAGGCTTCTCAAAACAGTTGCCGATTGACTTGCAATTGGCTGTTGTTTTGTTCAGACTGGGATCCTCTGGAAGCAGTGCGTCGGTGCGAAAAACTTGCACAATATTTGGAATTGGCGATGGAGGCTCGTTGGATTTAATTACAAAAAGAGTTTTTTCTGCATTTTTGCGGCTGATGCCCAAATATATTTATTGACCCAACGCAGCAGAGCGCCAACAGCTTGTGAAACAAACGTTTCATGAATTGCCACATTGCATTGGCTATATTGACGGCACGGAACTTAAATTATTTGAGAAGCCTCCAAGCAATCATGAAGTATACTTTTCAGGGCAGCGAATATATTCTGTGAAGCTCCAGGTTATATGCGACCACAAGCTAAGAATTAGGGATGCTGTTGTTGGAAATCCAGGCAGCTACCACGATTCGAAAGTGTTCAAAAACAGCACTATCGCGAAGCATAGTGCCCGGTTTTTTACCGGAGAACAGTGGATTGCGGGCGACTCTGCTTACCCCCTGTCAAAGTTTTTATTAACTCCGTTTCGGAGGCGACATAGCAAATGTGACAAAGTCCGTTAGTTGGCGGGATGTTTTGATTTAGCACATAAAGCACTAAATTACACCAAAAAATACCAGAAAATTTTGTAACACTTGTCACGCTTTTATTGTTTTCTAACACTAATATTGATTTGCACTTGCAACGATTTTTGTAGTCAAGGGTAGGGGTCTAGCATAAAGTGCAAACTTGACTCAGTACAAAATGTTGTTGGAGCGGCTTGCACAACGTGCAATGTGCAATGATACAACACTAAATGAACACCCCAAATGTCTTATATTTAAGGTCTTATGTTGAATTAAAAACACCTAAGTTAATGTGAGCATTTTTGGGTTGTATTTGGTTTAAGCAATTGGTATAGATATGCATTTATTATCGTTATCAATATAATTATCGTGCATTTGTAAGGGAATCGTCAATCGTGAGAAATTTTCTGAAAATTTATTTCATCATTGACCCGAAATTGAATTCCGAAGTTTAGCATGCCTTGATTTTCAAAAACAAGTTTTAAATCGTAGTAGGCCTTGGCATTGCTTGGCATAGGTCTTAGCAGTTTAGCAACTCATTCGTTTAATTGTTCTTACAGAGCTAACAAGTCGCTTTCGGCACAAATTTTTTGCTTTTATCATGAATTTTTTTTTTTAATGTTCTTAAGTTGTGAATGGATCCTTAAAAATTGTTTAAAATTTCCGCTGTGCGTTTAAAATCTTAAATTGGGTTTGAGTAGATTTCTTTTACATCACTTTTTGACTACGGCTACGGCGTATTGTTCTGTTAGCATTTGGGCACTGGCGCAGTAAATAGTCCATCAAATTAAAGAAGTCGCACGATAAGGTGTCACCCTGCCCAAAACTTCTTTTGGTATCGAAAGGCTCTGAGAGGTTCTTTCCTAATTTTTGTTCGTCTCAACGTCATCATGCAAGGTCGAACGTACTTTGCTGGTATACGAAAAGTAGACAGGGCTTCAAAGAACTTTCACCTTTTCAGAGTGTCAAAGGCGGCTTTATCGTCAACAAAAAGGTGGTGGGTGTCTATCTCTCTCTCACGGGTCTACTCCAGGATTTGTAGAAAGGTGAATATCTAGTCTGTGGTTTATTTGCCAGGTCTAAAGCCACGCTGATAAGGTTTAATCAGTTCGTTTCTTTCTCGGCTTTAGACGTTCGAGAACGTGTTCCGCATGCATGACAAAACATTATATGAAAGACTAATCCCGCAGACTGCAGGAACACCTTTTTTAAATATTGGACAAAGTACACTTAGATTCCAATCTTCGGTCATGCTTTCTTCGGACCATATTTTGCATATGAGTTGGTGCATGCACCTTACCCACTCCTCGCCGACAGCCTTGAACAATTCAGCAGGCAGCTCATCTGCACAGATTTATTTTTTAGCCTCTTCATGGGAAGGGACAATTTATTGTTCCCAGCCATCTCAATCTAACCGAACCTATGGCTACCCACCCGACCATTGACCTCGAGAACGGATCCGCTTTCGACGTTTTCTAGAAATTTTCTCTTACTATACTATCGAGAACGTGTTCCGTTTTCGGTCCGAAAAGTATTAACTGTCGCTCAGTTTGTGGCAGCAAAACGTAAGTTCTCGATATCTCCGTTCCGTTCTCGTTGGCGAAAACGGGTCAAAAACGGATCGAAAACTTAATCTTTTCCGTTTGAAAGAGAAACTATCGTAGTAATTGATGTCCGATTGAAACTCGCATCTCTAACAAAAAGCAGAATACAATTTTTAGAGAGACTTGCGTAATTCTCGTAGGTCCGGAAACATACGAGAAATTGTCGGGTGGGTAATGAATGAGGTCCATTCGGGCTTTGGTTAATGTTTTTAATAGCTTCTTCAGCTGGACGCTTTCTTCTCATCAAATATATGTGTTTTTTTTACCAAACAATTTTTTCCACGATCTAATATTCCGTAAACCACTGTTTGGAATCAAAACCTTAGGTTTGATAAATAAAGGAACCGGTCTGAGAACTGAACCTTAGACTTTCCAACGGGTTTGAACACCCAGAATAAGTAAGAAAATCTTATTAAGACATTGCAAACTCAGTAGTTGTTTAAGTCAATTACTTATTAGACCACCCTCGTGTAATTCACTGCAAGTTTCAGGTTACATTTAGCTACGTGACTTTCTGTCTCTACGGTTGATCATCAGTTTCGGTTCAATCTAGATATTTTTTATTGCGTCTGCTCTCCTCTCGCCATGCACTTTGCTTTTATTGATTCTTTTGTGCTGCTGTGGCTTTGGCTCTTAGCTTAGTTTACCGCTTTCAGGTTTTTGTTGTTGTTATTGCTGCTGCTGCTGCTGCTACTGCTGCATGTGGGTTACACTTTCCACTTTCTTTGGGCTTGGGCAAAGTTTTTGTGTGTTTGTCTCACGTTTCTTTTGCATTCTGATTTCTCCCTTATGCAAATGAATTTAATTTTTTATTGGTTGAACCTACTATTGAACTAATTAAGAAGTGGGAGAGAGAAGTAGCTGAGTTGCAATCAATTTACAAAAGAAACTTTGGAGTTTGCTGTCTCTAATGCGAAGGCAGAGTTTAAAAATTCTCCTGCAGCTTCTGGTCCCATTGTCATTGGCAACGTGTTGGCGCCGTTATCATTAGGAGTGGGAGGGAGAGAGAGAAAGAGTCGTATCTTGGTATTCTCACTGAGCGTGTCGCTAATAAGCTTTTGCCAGCCAGCCGTAAATAATTTGCGTGCAATCAACAAACGATTTGCCAAGGAAGCCAAACCACTCCCAAGCTCCCAGCAGCAGGCTACGTGATTTAGCAATTTAAATGGGGAATAAGAGCCAAGTTTTCCCAGCTGCAGTTTGCCAACAAGTTGATAAGTGGAACTTGAATCGAATCAGCTGCTGACTGCAATTGCACTCCCACTATGCAGCACTCTTATCTGGAAGCCATTAGCCAACTAATGTTGACTCCTCGCATACCGTAGAAAGTGGTCAAATTAAAGCAGGGTATATTGTTTCCAGCCACTATTTGGCCTAAAAATGCTTTAATGGAATGTATGTAAGGTGATACCGGGTTATTTGTATAGCTATTTCAATGTTCTCAGGATTATCTCATCAAGAATGAAAGAAAGTGAGCTAAACACATACAAACAATACATCTTCTAGCCGGATACGATATGGTATTTCTGGGACCGCCCTCGTACTCTGTACCTGTGAAGTGCTGCCCATCACCGTTGTGACCGGTGCTGATCATAGTTGTTTGTTGTGTTGTTTTCTTTGTAACTCGATTTGCGGTTGTTTCCAGTTCTTTTTGTAAACTGAAGCATTCAGACTTCCAAAAATATCTTCAATTGGACGACACTGCGGCAAGTTAGTTGGGTTCCATTCCATTGGTACAAAGAGATGTCTTTGCTGCTCAGGAAACCCGTCGACATTTTACCGTATTGGCTTGAACCACGGCTTCGATATGCCCCTCTCAGAGATCGCAATGTATAGCATAACTTTGGGCTCAAACTTTTGCTTGAAGTTATATTTCACATCAGCAGGTGTTGACGATACATCGGAGGTGTAAAAAACACTATTTCCCGGTACATGACTGCGACTCAGACCAAGATAACTTTCATCGTCTAAAACAAAGAGTTTGCCACGATATTGGTTGCACATCCACCTACATTGAGATTTGGCAGTTTGTCTTTGGTCAGGTGTGTAACTTGGTGCTCTTTGCTTACGTCTGGCAACAATACTATTCTTTTTTTGCTCTTTTGTTGGCTGAAATTAAAGTTTTCTGGCTGCATCTCGTTGGCTTATTTTTTCTTTGTTGTTAAAAAGTTGGGTCTTGGCCTGTCATAATGTTCTCTTTTTATTTTTTTTTCGTTGCAAAATATTATAAATATTGCGTCTTGGGTAAATGGTTTACTGTAAACACTCTACCTTTGTCAGCGTGCATTTCGTAGAATTTTACAACTCGGACGGCATGATGGCGACTACTTTTCAAAATTTTTGTCAGGGGGGCATGAAAACGTGTTGACAGGAGAACAAAGAGATAGAAATGTCATTCGAAAAGCTTTTATGTAAAGCTCAGCTAACGGCACGCTCTCTTGTGCATATTTTTAGTTTTCACCCGTAAGTAGGGAGGGTCAATTTGTATGGATAAGAAAAAATTAGCAAAGCGTATAGCAGAAACGTAATCTACGGTAAATTATAAGAATGTTTCCCCAAGAAACCATAGGTCCAAAATCAATTGCTTGGTCCCGCCAGCGAGATCAAAATTATATTCATTGAAACAGCACAACAAATATTTGTCGTTCCTGGACCAACAACCAGGAATTTGGCTTATTGCCATCCAAAGGTTAAAGTTCCCTCTATGCATATAAATTTTCAAGCGCATCATTTCGTTTAAGATGCCTTTTTAATCAATTTTTAAAAAGCGCCATTTTAGGTAACTTTTACAACTTTGACCATCGAGTTCTCAAAAACTTGTCGCGCTCGAGAAATTTTGAAAATTGACTTGATTTATTCGAGTGATCTAATATGATCCAATTTTTGTTGAACTGTTTAATGTATATAATTTTGACCCCGCTAGGTGGGACCTTTGAATGGATTTTAGACCTATGGTTTCTTGGGGAAATTTTCTTAGAATTTACCGTGGATTATGTTCCTGCTAATCGCTTGCTTTATTAAAAATTTGACCCTCCCTAATGTATTGGTATGTCTAGACTGGCTCTAGCATGTCTGGGACTAGAATAGTTCTCGAGTGCGTTAATCCAGTTTTTGGAGAATGTAAAATTGATGTTGAAACCACCGTTCAATCGCACTTAAGTTTTCTCCAATGGCGTACTAGGTTAGCCATCTAAGTTGCCCCACAACTGTCTTTCGGGAGCAATGGAAGCAAGGGCTTGCCCACCGCTGTTCTAAACCAACCAAATACCCATTAAAATACACTCAAAAAAGCGTATCTGGGAGTTAAGTGTAATGCATCTCTCTTAAAATAACTTTTGGGAGCAATGGGAGCAAGGGTTTGCCCACCGCTGTTCTTAACCATCTTAGGACCCACTAAAATACCCCCAAAATAGGGTATCCCTAAGTCGAATTTAATGCATATTTCTTTTAACTTTCTCAAGATTTATTTTTCCTTTCATTTACTCGGTTTTGCTTTTGTTTTTGTTTTGGCGTTTTGCAAATGCTTTTCCATGAATGGAAGTCGACTGAACCGGTTCTGTAAAGATACAAAAATATAATTTATTTATATATTAATTTTTAAATATAACGCATACTTAGAATTAACAAGTAGTTGTAAACAACTCTACAATATTTATTCAACTTTCCTGTCCTCACAAAAAATTCATTCATGGCCAATGCCTTTAAGTTGAATTTTTCCACGTATTTCGTATTTTGGTTTGTTGACTTTTGCTGTTGCTTTTGTGCCTTCTGCTGCTGCTGTTCGCTTGGGCAAAACGAGAAATGAGTCATTCCTCAAGGTTATTTGACATTGTTGTTGACTTTACTTGATTTTGTTACGCAGCCCTAAGGCCAATGCACGATCTTTGGTTTTATCTGTTAAGCGATAGCACAGAATGATAAGGTGTGTGCGTGTATGTGTGAAGTTGGCACTGTGGGGCTTCCGGTGGTGTGGCATTTGTAAGTTTTCTTATTCAGCTGGTTAGTTATTTTGAGATGCCACCATTGTCCACTTTAAATTCCATGCTGGACTGGGGTCTGTGCTAATGCAATCACATGACCAAACACTTCCGTTTCCTGGCAAAAAGCTTCATTTGCCAGTTGTTCTTCTTTTCTCAACAATTGCTACTCTCTGGCCTTAATCCCACTGCAAACTGAGTTTTCCTCCCCCCTTTTTGTGCGCCACATCTTGCAATTTCACCTGGACAAGTTAAAGCCAGGGGCAGGCTGTTTCAGCTTTTATTTACTTTCCATGTTCCATGTCATTCGCTTGATTAAAATTTCATTTAAGCCAATTTTATTTGTAGCAAAGTTGAAGCAAATTGCATTTGTAACTGAAATCATTCTTCCAACTGAAATACTGCATACTATTTAGTTTCCTCATGGTACATACATACTTATGTACTTGCTATATATGTAGAAATTCATTTGCTTGTTCCACTCGAGCGTAATGAACATTTTTCTGACATTTCAGAGCGCATTTCTTTCGCTCTTAAATTAATTGACTATGAGAATGCTTTTTGCCGACTAGTCAAGGGAGGATGAGCCAAATGAGTGGGGGGTAGGCGAATGCTGGGGCTGTCAGTTAAGCTTCCAATTATAATTACCACATTCTGTGGCTAAAAATCAAGTTGCCACAACCAGAAATTCCGGAATTCGAAAAAAAAGTCATGACAAAATTACTCAAATTCATAGAAAAGAGCTCAATAAGTAAATATGGGCATAAATATAAATATTGTAGTGCATAATAGAAAATCAGAATCAGGCTAGTGATGAGCAAGTGACGTAAGCTCGAATCTTCGTGATTTCATTTATTACCGCAATATTCAAACTAATTCTTGAAATACAAACTAAAACTTCTAAACCTTTAATCAAGTAAAGTCTTGGGTACTGGGCTTGGAATTCTATTACAGTTAAATTTGAAGAATCAGCTTATCGTTGAGTAATATATACTTATTAGCTCAATGAACTAATGGAACAATGATCAGTTTAACTAAAACGATTGAGTTAGAAACTAAACGATCGATCGAACAAAACTAACTTTTCGAGTGTTCCAAAGGTGCATATCCGCCGGAAAAAAGGGACTTTTCAATATAGAAAATGTTCCTTAAGGACTCCTTAAATGTGTGATTTCGGCGTCCCTTAAATCATCTAAAGATAACCTATTTTCATTTCCTGCTTCGGAGCGCTCCGGAAACGCTCATTCAAGGTGCTGCCTTTTTACTCCTGTTTCGGGGCGATCACTCCTGCTTCGGAGCGCTCCGCATATGGCTGGCTGGGATGTTTCTATTAAGACCGAAAATCATTAAAATTTTGGTCGAAGGTTTAGTTCGCGGTCCGGATCTTAGATGCATTGAACCCTCGGCTTTGGTTCATGACAAACTAGATCGTTAAAAAATCAATCTTTTAGAACTTACGAATTTATTTGTCGAATGGTCAACTTTTATGTCTTCGATCGAAGGGTTCTGGTAATAAAAATACAATATGGAAATGTATCCATACTCGAAGAAGTATTACAAAAATTTGACACGTGTAGATAGAATTTTCTATAAACGTTTTTACTAAAAATTACTTATGGCCAAGTGGCTCAGCGGCTAGTGTGCGCGACTTTACACCCGGTCACCCCTCTCTGCTGTTGGCGCCAGCTTTGTAGTAATTAGCCATGAAAAGCTTCTCAAGCTGCCGTTCGGATTCGGCGTTAAACTGTAGGTCCCTTTCTCTTGTGCGAAAATTAGAAGCGCACAAGCCAAGAGATTGAGAAAAGCTCGGCTTTGGCCCTTTGGGGCTGTGTCAACTTGACAAACCTTTATTTGTACTTACTGGTTCCTCCTTTACTAGATATCTAGCTGCTTTGTGTTAGATAAACTTACAATTAACTCTGTTATTTATTAGTTTATGTAACAAATAGTGCTTTCTAGAAGATGTGAAACCGGCCCTTAAATCATATTACTTTGAAGAACAATATTTATAATCTCAAACCAAACTTTTTTCCACTGAGGAGGTCCGGTTCGTGAAGGCATTAAATTGAAAGATTCGGTTCATGGTCCAGTTTAAGAGACGCATGAAAACTGAACACAAATATTTGAATTTTTATATTTCTTTGTTTTTTTTCACTGCCTAATTGGAAGACCCGCCGCAAGGCTTGGCATAAGACATAATGACTACTGGAGAAGCTGCCAATTCAGCTGATGAAGAGGAGAGTGTACAGCACCTCTTCTGTCACTGTCCAGCTCTCAGCAAAAGGCGACTTGCAGTTTTGGGTCGTCCTTTCCCAAACGATCTGTCTGACATCTCTGAAACCGATGTCATCGTAGAAAGGGTGCTTCATCGTAGAAAGGGTTATATGGTAACACAAAGGGCCTTCATTGGCCTAAGTGAGCAAATGGGATTCTCTCGTTTCAACCATTGCAAGCTAACCTAAACTTTTTCTATACCCTTGCAGAGGGTATTATAAAATTGTGCGGATATTTGTAACGCATTGAAGGAAGCATCTCAGACCACATAAAGTATATATATTCTTGATCAGCATGACGAGCTGAGTTCATTTAGCCTTGTCCGTCTGTCTGTTTCTAAGCTTTCTCCTCCGTCAGCTTTAAAGCTATCCTCACCAAACTTTGCACGAAGTCTTTTGATACATATACGCTGCACATTTGTCGGAACCAGCCGGATCGGATGACTATAGCATATAGCTGTCATAGGAACGATCGGTCGAAAAACTAGTTCTAGTGAGAAAAACTTTTTTGTTTTTAATGGAAACGCCTCCAATTATTTCTTTGTTTACTATCTTTTCCCATAATTTCACTAATTTTGGTCGAAATCGGATGATATAATATAGCTCCCATAGGAACGATCGGTCGAAAACTAGTTCCAGTGAGAAATTTTTAATTCTTAAAGTTTGGTCGAAAAAATCGGATGACTTTTAGCATATTCTTATTTTATATACTTTAACACATTTCTACAAAGTTTTATCAAAATCGTCCAATATGAATGATCGGTCGAAAAAAAAGTTCTAGTGAGGAAAACTTTTTTGTTCTAAATGGGAACGCCTCCAAATTTTTATTAACAGGTATTATGCTTTTATGATATCACCAGTTTGGTCAAACACATTTCTACAAAGCTTTTATAAATAGAAAAAGGTCAAAAAATAGTCTTTAGCTAGAAAAACTTTTTGGTTTTCAATGGAATCTGTCGAACAACCCCAGCCGAAGTTAACTTTCTTTAGTGACCCTGTTCCCATTAAAAATGGGAAAAGGGGGATCATGAAGTTGTGCAAAAGTATGTAACAGGTAGAAGGAAGCATTTGCGACCCTATAAAGTATATATATTCTTGATCAGCATTAACAGCCGAGTCGATTTAGCCATGTCCGTCTGTCCGTTCGCCGTCCCTCCGTCTGTCCGTATGAACGCGTCGATCTCAGAGACTATAAGAGCTAGAGCCAAAAATGTTTGCATGTAGGTAGGTGTATACCCGATTCAAATCGAGTTTGTTTCAGATTTGGAAAATTCCTCCCCCTCCCCCCTTTAAGCGCAAAAAACTGTCAGAGCCACAATTTTTAAGATAGACCTTCCAAACTTTACATATATCAAGTAAGTCCCAATATCTATCTATTCTAAAAAGACCAATAAGATCGGACAAAAAACACCGAAGTTATATACGAATCAATTTTGCTTGTGGGAGAGAGGGGTTCTTGCATTGTCAGTTACCGCGTTTGCGCGTGCGTGTGTGCGTATGTTAGAGTGTGTGTGTATGTGTAAGTGTGTGTATATGTGTATGAAAACACAAGAAGTCAAGAGAACAGGGTATTTTGTAGTCGGGGCACTCGACTACAGTTCCCTTACTTGTTTTTTTTATAAAAAATTAACAAGAAATTTTGTATGTAACAATCCTCTAAATTCATAAAATCCACCCCAAGTTCGAATAATTTTTTAAGCTCTAAGGCCGAAATAAAAAAGCTAGTGATTCTTAACTTTTGGAAAATACATCTAGAGAAGAGCGCGAGTCAGTTTTTCAACGTGATCCGTAACTAACTAAGGTTTCGTGCGGGACGAAACTAAAGTCCACTTAACAGACGGAATTAGCTTGCCGTGCTTCCGCACTTTTCTTTCCCACATTGATCTCTAATACATGCCACTGCATTTATCACGCCCATCTAATTCTCTCCTGGCATTTACCCCAAGTTCTGCTATTAGACTGATCATTCTCTCTTCAAATACACTCAATCATTTTGTAAAAATTTCCTTTACTACTTGTGTAAAATTGAAAGTGGGAAATCCCCTTTAATACTTGTATTTTTATTAATAATCGATTTTTTTTTTGTATCGAAATTGCTTCCGTAGTTTGTACTTAATGAAGAAAACTGCATTTGTGTTTTGTGTCAACAATCCAGTCGAAGTATTTTCGCAATTGTCGTACCGAGATAAGAGTTATTTTTCAAAGTTGCCGAATTTGTTTAAATTGATACCAAAATTTCGCTGTGAACTGAAGTGGATAAGAACAGGTGATTTCTTACTCTAATTCTGGATTCTAAAGGTGGATGACTCACGGAAAACTTTGCAATTGTTGTCCGGTTTTTTCGTATTGTTGATTGTTGAATAAGTTCAATTAAATCTAATCGCATATTGCTGCACATGCCAATGAATGTTGTTTGTTGTTGTCGTCAGCAGAGTTCTGGTCAAGGGGGTGGAGGGGAGCAAGACGCAGGGACTTGATAAGAGCTCTACGGGCATTATCGATGACAGGCAACATGTTCATTGTTTGCTTGGTATCAGCCCAGCTATTGTATGCATGTGTGTGTGTTTATAGATAGATATTTATTTAGTGTGTGGTATTTGGACTGATATGTGCGAGGGGTGGAGAGAGGCTGTGCGTCATGCTGCCGGCTGCTGATTCATGCACTTCTTTCAATTGGGCAACCCATGAAATCATTGGCTGCCTCCCCCTGCCCATCATCTTGACAAAAATCAATATCCCAGACTCAAGGTTCCTCTAAAAATGTATCTCATTGTTGCCTGTTGACATGCATCTTGAATGGGCTGACGTTTTTTTGTGTTTTTTTTTTTTTTGCACAGGAGGCGCATTGAATGAGTGTCCTTGGGCCAACAACATGTCGGACTTTGTGCCCCGCGACATGCTCCCCGAACTGTTTGAGGAGATACTGAGTTGCCATTGGACATTCCTGGAAACCGAGGAGAGCATACAAAAACTCGAGGAGCGTAAAAAGCTAGAGGGCCGGCTCAAGGAGTTCCTTTGTGTGGTGCCACATGATCGCAAGTTCTTTCTGCCCGAGACGGGGCATGTGTTGCGTAAATCGGTGCGAGAGCTGAGTACCTTTACGGCTCAGAATGCCATAGTGGGATTCGAGGCTATTAGCCAGTATGCCAACAATTTGTTTACCAAACCCTGGCGCAAGGAATTTCGCGTGCTCAAGGTGAGTAAGAGAGAGGATCCTCACATGACCCAACTTACTGATTTCCTCTTCTTTTGGCAGACCTATTCCGGCTCTTTTCAGCATGAGATTCAATCGAATTTGCTGGATGCGGATGCATTATTCCTGGCCATGGGCTATAGACGCGTGGCGGAGGATACATTCGTTCTGGATGGACCCATCTGTCCGGATCAGGTGACAAATGTATCGCGCGATGCCATGGCCGCCTATGTGGAGTGTCAGATAATGAAGCATATCTATGCGGGTCTAGCCGCAGCGGGATTTAACTGCAGCTGGCAGGATATATTCAGTTTCCGCGAACGCTTTGTGGGCGGCACGACACAATCCATCAAGGAGTTGAGCTATCGGCTGCACGAGAAGCGGCTGCGCAAGGAGAAACCCATGGAGAACACCTACAGCAATGTGGCACTACGTGGCAATCCCAGTTGTGCCCTGCACCCCAGTGGCCCGCCCACGAATCTCATTTACAACGAGGCGAGCAAGTTTCTACCGCCATATCCCGCCCCGCCTCAGCACCACCAGCAGCAGCCCCAGCCTGGGCAATTGATGACACACTCGCGCAGCCTGGAGCACTATCAGGAGCCGCATGCCGTTCTGCCGCATCGTCACTCCTTTGAGCAGCAATGCCAACATCCGCCGCATCACTATGAGACGCCCTACGATTGCCTGGATGGCTTAAGCCTGGGCAGCAGTGCCTCCTATGCGGCCGTGGCTGCTGGATACAATGCACCTGGCAATCGTTATCCCCTGCCCTACAACATCTCTAGCCAGCTTAATGCTCAGTATGCCACGCCCGCCGACAGTTATGCCAATGTGGAGCACAATGTATATGCCACCATTGGAAAGCCCGCTCCCGCGCACAGCTGTGGCTATCATGGACGTCCGGCATCGCAGAGGCAGAGCACATATCCGCCGGATCATCATCTCATTGACTTTGATGATCGTGCCCAACTGACACAGCACGACTTTGGAGCCCACGACTATGATCCGCGCATGTACGAGCTTCCACGTGGACAGATCAACCAGCCCAGCACAAGGTACGCCCAGCCGCGTGACTCTATGGCCTATGGGGGTTACGATCTGCCGACCACCCTGCCGCAGCCTCCGCCAACGCCGGCGCCGGACATGTATGTGTATGCACGGCCCGTGCCCAAGAGCAGCCGCATGCGCGCCCTGGCCGAGGCGGGCGGTAGCAATCCCCGACAGCAGGTAAGTTTCACGCAAGATTCATCTGTTCACATTTTAATATCTTTTCCCACGCCAGGATCCCCTGGACAATAATCGCAAAATGCACAAGGAATTGAAGGAGCGGCCTAGAGAGGGACGCCGTGATATCCCCACCACCATTTCCGATGGCACCAGCTACGAGTCGACCGGCCTGGATGACTTTACCGCCCTGGACAGTGCATCCCCGCCTCTAATTCCCAAGGTTCAAGAGGGCGTGGGTAGCTTTGAGTCCTGGAACTATGTTTTCAAGAATCTAGAACGCTCTGGTTACTCCAAAGATCTGGGAGATCGTGAAGATTTGCTGGTTCAAGGTCTGGATCTGGATTCGCTGACCCTATCCAATGGAATGACCCAAACGGCAACAAGTGCGACTGCTGCAGCAGCTGGGGCAGCTGCTGGTCAACCCAATGGCGAAAGGGCGCGCACCTTGGAGAAGCCCACAACGCAGAGTCGACGTGAGGCGAGGACAGTGCAAGCACCAGTGCCCACACCAGCGCCCAACAGCAGCAGTGCCGGCGTCAAGAAAGTGAAATCCGCTTTGAAAACCGCCACCATAGACAATAGAGGAACGGCTGGTCGCAGTCGTACGGGGACGGGCGCGGTGGCCAAGCAACCGCCGCCGGTGTCTACGCAGCTGATTGTGACCCGGCCGAATGAGTGGAGTTGTCGCTTCTGTACGTTTCTCAATCCGGACACAAAGCGCATTTGCGAGATGTGCTGCCGCAGCAAGGACTTCAATCTGGAGGCGGCAGCGGCGGTATCGGCGACGGCCTCGGCCAATGTCTCGCATGCATCCTCCACCTGCGTCTAGTGATATAATCAGTATAGAAAGAAAGGGTATATATATTTTTGTACGAAATTCGGAAAACTGTTAAGGTCTAGTCTGGATTTAGTTTAGGAACTGCTTCTACTTGTACATACCACAATTAGTTACCACCATGCTTTAATTAGTTATAGTTGGATTGTTTCCCTCCCCCAACCCCCACACGCTCACAATTGATCGAGGACGCTGCTGTTCTTTTCCCCAAATTATGTGCCTCGAGATTATGTCAATCTGCGTGTGTCCGTGTTTGAAATTATGTGAACTTTGAACTTTGTAAATTTCTGGCAAAACAACTGATAATTATATACCTTAAATATAAACATAGTTACATTTACAATGCATATTTATATATTCGATACAACAACAACAAAAAAATATATTTATATTGCGCCTATATACATACATACATATATATTTTATACTAGTTTAATATACCCCTAACCAGAACATAGTCCCACACTCAAATTGAAAGACCGAGCTAAGCATGACTTTAGGCGTTTAGAGAAAAGAGAGAGAAACACTAGTACGGGTTGTTAACTTACACTTTGGATTCAAGTTTTAAAAGGAAATGTCTTAGACCCTTTAGAATGTTGTACATACACACAGCAGAGTTGCCAGCTTAAGTTTGTTTCCTTCAGACCCTTCCTATAAATGATTTGTTTGTTATAATTGTTAAAATGAATACTGAAATGTTAATAGAACCCATGCAAAACACACACACACACATATTTTTATATAAATACGAACATGAAATCACGTACCTTTTGTTCTGTAACTAAAAAGAAAAGTTATTTATTTTATTTGTTGTTGAAACATATGTTGTGCCCCACACAATGCCTTTCTGTACATTTACCTATACTATGATCAGGGTTTGAGTGAACCTAAATTAATAATTTGTTATGAAATCAGTTAGGAATAAAAACTGAACAAAATGATTGTCCCCTCAATTGAATTTTATGTTTGAAAGTCGAAGTATAAGACTCGTACTCTCATTTTCAATGCAATTCGGGTGAATATGTTAATAGAGTTTGTGTGATTTTGCCGAAAAACTTATAATTAAGTTGGCAAAGGAAGTTAATACATTGGTATGAGAAAACGGTATGAGAGCTGGTGCAGTATATCCATTTAGGTGTCTTGAACTCGCCATGAACTCTCCTTTAATTGCAACCAAAATTACCTTCTCTTACATAACATAAATAAATTTCTTACGACAATTTTACCCTCAAAATAATTGGAAATTACTGGATCGATGCTTCATTTTGAAAAGACCAGAAACGAACAATTTATTTGACTTCAGCGTATTTTGTTCGGAGTTCGCATTTCGTTGTCTGCAAAAGCGAACATCCCATTAGTACCTAGCTATTTGTACCTATAGGTACGTACCTCTATACATACGAGGTGTGTTCAAAGGAAAAGGTGGAAGGTGGACATTCGATTATCGATTTTTGGTTTTTGTTATATTCGGACACATATGTTTATCATATGTTTGCATTAGCAGCCAATTTCGATTAGTAGTTTGGTTTTGGCAACTGGAAAGGTTAGTCACGTTTTTGTGAGCTCTTCGATTTTTGACAAAATTTTGAGCAAAAGCAACGACGCATTAGTATCGCTCAGGAGTTGTTGAATGACGTCAACGATGATCTGGGTTTGCTCAAACGGTTCATAACTGGGTACGAAACGTAGGTATATGTTTATGACATCGAAACCAAGTCAAAATCACCCCAATGGAAGCGGTTAGATGAGCCAAGTTCGAAAAAAGCACGCCCAGTTCGATCAAATAGGAAGGTTATGCTCGCTGTTTTCTTTGATTACAATGGTGTGGTACATCATGAGTTCCTGCCAAGAGGTCGTACAGTTCATAGGGAATACTACAAGGAAGTTATACGTTTGCGTGAAGCAATACCGCTCAAACCATCGGAATTGTGGTCAAACAAATCATGGTTTCTGCATCACGATAATGCATCAGCTCACACATCAATGCTTTTTCGTGAATTTTTGGGCAAAAACAACACCGTTATCATGCCTCAACCACCGTATTCACCAGATTTGGCTCCCTGCGAATTTTTTTCTATTCCCAAAACTGAAGAGACCAATGAAAGGAAAGCGTTTTGCCAAAATTGATGAGATCAAGTCAGAATCGAAGAACTAGCTGATTGCTATACCGAAAAGCGCATTTTAAAAGTGCTTCGAGAATTGGAAAAAGCTTTGGCACAAGTGTATTATATCCTTGTGTGTAGGCGGGACCTAGAAATTGATTTTAGACCTATGGTTTCTTGGCGGAAAATACTTAGAATTTACCTTAGACTACGTTTCTGCTATACGCTTTGTTAACTTTTTCTCATCCATACAAATTGACCCGCCCTAATCTACTTAGTTGGGTGTTTGTTATTCCCAACTTGTACAGGTGTCCCCGCTGTCTGCAGTGGCCCTTATCTGCAGAGCTCTCCTGTCAGGGTCCTGAGGGCATTCTTTTCTTGATGAATAAATTTCTGGAAACTTTTGGGGTTGGGTTCACTATTAATGGATTTGCTTGTCTCATGCTTCTGGTGTTCACCCAGAAAGCTGTGTTAAGCGTCTTCTATTCCTTTCTAAGGAGCTTCCTAATAGTGTGTTGAACTATGCCACAGTAGGGCACTGGTTCTACCATTGCGGTGGCTGCACCCTTGCGTGCCAGTTCGTCTGCCATTTCGTTTCCGGGGATATTGTTGTGACCCGGTATCCAGCGTAGCAACAGGTTGTTTCTGCTGTCTAATTGGTCCAATTTGTTCTTTGTCTCTAAGACGAGCTGAGAGGTGAACTTATTTGTGCAAAGTGCGTTGAGCGGTGCTTGACTATCCAACAGGATAGAAATTTCTCTATTATGGTAGTTTTTTCCCATTGGAATTTCTGCGAATCGCGACATAGCACATACTTCGGCTTGAAATATGCTTGTAAATTCTCCCATTGGCTCAAAGCTTTTAGTTTCAGGTCCTGCTAACCAAAGTCCAGCTCCTCGGGGTGTCATTTTATATGTCTAGTCAGATTCAATCTCTCTTTTTACTTTTGTGTACAATGAAATTACTATCGAAGTGGAACACTGACACCATTTCGTCTCTGTGTTGAAGGATTATAGAGATTTTCTTCTCCAAATTTTCAGAGTTCCTAAGGCTTACTATGTAGTTCTTACCTACTTTTTCTGCTGTCAGTTTAAGCAATGTGGCTTTGTTCTTCTTAGCCTGCATGGCTCCGGTCATGCAAACACTAGCCAACTTTTGCAGCCTTTGGAACTGTATCCTTATAGTGAGGAGATTAGCTGTATCTCCCTCCAAAGGTGAGCGTCGGTCTCACTACCATGAGATATACCCACCGGAGTATGTGTGGTGCCATGCCCCACGATTTTCCGGCCATGCTCCTGCATTAGTAAAGGTTGGTAAGCTGTTTGAATGTAAGACGCTCGTTATACAAAGACACACACGATCGCAACACACAACCACATATGCATACGCAAAAAACAGGAAAGAAACAGGAACGAAATATGCTGTCTTTGCTCTGAGAGCAACTGAATTGAGCAAATAAAGTGCTGAAACTGTCTTTCGCTCCCTGTTTTCGTTGTGTCCGTAACCAAACTGTTTTTTGCCGACACATTGAAGGTGTTGAGAGTTTTCTGCGAGCTCTGCTCTATGTGCTTTTCAAATCTTTAGCAAAAGCATACATTTTAAAAAGGATCGACTAAAATTGCTCTATTATTGGGGTTCAGTCAGAGAGAGAGATCAGTGATGTTTGTTCATCCAGAGCCACTTAACAATGAGAGTGAAGGCAGCAAAAAAATCTCTAGTGCGATCATCGAGAACGGTTCTGCTTCGTTTTTTTCGGTTTTTGATGTGTGCAGACTTGAGTGAAAATATGTGATGTGTATGTGGTTACGAGAGGTAAAAAATTTTGTTGTGAATTGGTGATACAATGCAGATTTACGATAAATCTCAATTCCACATTGACTTCCAGGCTCTCTTGTTCGTTGTTGAGGACGACTAACGCTTATTAGAAATAAACCATTCGACAATTGATTGTCGCATCAGTTTGGAAAATCGGATGAGTACTCGCTACCTATGCCAAGTTTATCATATATCACCGAAAATAGCACCGAAAATATTTCAACGATCCCATAAATTATGAGTTAAAACCGAAGCCTTACCACAAACTCGACCCTTAAGAAGTTTGAAGTCTTGCAGCCTTTCCTTAACTCCCCATAAATGACTTTAATTGTTCAGTTTTTATTCATATTTGAAGAGAACAAGAAATAATTATCTAAAATGCTTATTTAAGCTTAGTTTTGTGTCCATACCTATGATTATATTTTTGTAGTAGGCAATTGAAAACCCTGATCAACATCGGATTAGTTCAAACCCAAACAAACCGAAAACCAAAAAACAATCATCAACAAGTTTGACCAGCAGCATCACAAAACCTTTACAACTTAAATAACAAAAAATTTTTGCTAGCATAAAACCTAAAATGTTTAAACCAATTTCATCGCATTATATATGACATTATATACATAACAACATGAATTTATAGGCAAGCTCTTCCTAAAATCCCTAAACAAAAAAAAGAAATAATAAAACAAAACAATAAACTTTGATAAAACACCTAGATACACTTTAAACTTTCAAAATAAAAGCGAGAAAATTGACAAAAAATAATAACAAAAAATATATATTTGTAATTTATTTGTTGGGTGTTTGGAAATTGGGGGCATTCAATAGATCTTAAATTGAACTACTTGATTCAGGACTGCATAATCTAATTCTGAAGACGTTCAATTCATATGGGACAAGAGTATTTTGTAGTATCAATCGGCTGTGCCAATAGATTTAGTTCTTGAGATTAGGATATTCACGCTGAATGCTATTCCAAGCAACGTTTGCTGGTAAGTGTCAGTAAAGATCGGCAACACTGTGGCTACTGTTATAAACTACGCATTTCGATTAACATCTAGAGGAAGAATAGCCTAGAGAGCTTATAGCAATGGATCCAAACCAAGTGAGTAAGATCCTTAAAGTGTGACAGATTAAATTGTGCTGCAATTCATTTTCTGTTCTAGAGCGAACGGTCAGCGTCATAGCTAAAGGCACAGAGAGCACGCAATGATTTCTGCATGTTCATTACCAATCCAAATCAAACTCGTTTTTTTATAGATTTTTAATATATATGTAATTTGACATGTTACATTTATGTTTTTTTTGTTGGATTTTGTTTTCGTTTTCTGTTTTTAAAGCGCAGGCTATAGAAACTAAATTCCTAAGCATTATTCTACCGAATCCTTTGATTCCAAATCAATTTGTACAATTTCTAGGATTCTGCTTTATAAATTTTGTTTGGGAATTCTCTGCATATGATTTACTAGCGACATCTAAGGGCTAACAGACTTAGTCGGTTTAAATATAATAATTCTTGAATTCAATTTGGTTTCGATTCGATTTACATTTCTGTGCGAGTTTGCAAAATACATAAATATTTATGTGTGATTTTATTTTGTTTCGTTTACGAATGAAACCCGCTTGTTTGTTTTATTAGACAATATCTTTATAACATACAAATGTATATACCTAAATAAGTATATATATGCGTAAATGTTTTGCATATTTCTAAGTACACTCTCAGTCACTTGAATAGGGACAACTGTCATTACTTGGTTACAGCTTTTAAGCTATTTGTGAGCTTATTTAACACATGGCTGCTATTTAGAAGATTAGAAATCGCCCCTTAATGAAGTATACTTGCATTATTTGCCTTTAAAACTTTGCCTTTTGCAGCCAATACCCATATGAAACTGTCAGTTCGTCACATTACATAACTCCACCGTACACATAAAAATTCACATTTGGTGAAATTTTTAGCTCATTTGCTTGTAAAGAATCCCATGTCGAAGCCTGTTTCAAGCAAACAATATATCTATATAACGAGGGGGTTTTTGTGTGCTTTCCGATTCGATAAATACGAATATCAAAATGATCTTCATAGTTAAGGAAAACTTAGGAAAACTTTAGTTAGGGTATAAAGAGACAGTTCAGGGATCCTATTACTCTTTAGACCAACGCTTAAGTCGCGTAAGACCTTATGGAAAATCTGGATATTACGTTTAGTATCGAGGTGAACACCCAGAACATTTAGTTGAGAAAAGCGTTGTAAAGCAGTATTATAGAAAGAATACGAAATGAAATGAGATTCTGTACGGTAAAAAGTTAAAATCTCAAAAGATTTACGCTGCACTAAGCCTAGAAAGCTTTAATATCAGATTGGAAAATAGTTTTCAAAATCACCATATGTTAGGCAGAGTTGAAAGCCATCATTAAAACGCTTGAGTTAGTTAGCACCGTGGGAAGATCTTTTAAAAACAGTGAGCTCTGAGACTTAACTACTCCGAAAACTCCGAAAGATCCAACTGAAGTAAAAGCTCATGATTGACAGAATCAACAGTTTTACCAAAGTCTGTAATTTATACGTCCCTTTGTAACTAGAGAAGTTAGCTTTAGTAAGTTTGTTGCGGATTATGCTGTAGATGAAAAGAGTAAAGATTCTCAAAAACCAGAAATACATCTACAGTTTTCGACAGCCGACTTAAGACCATTCTAAAGCTGTATTTTCACTTGTCAGATATCACATACAGGCCTGTTCCGGTTTTCACTTTCACTAAATTTGCTCGAATTCGATTTGGCTACCTGTTCCGGTCTTCACAATTCGATAGATTTACTCGATTTGAATTCACATTGCTTGGAGCCGATGAATTCAAAAGTAAATGCGATTTTGCACATAAAGGCGCCAAATTAATGGCTTAAAGTTAATTTTGTACCAACGTTTAGTGTTTTTAGATACTTTTTGCAATTTTACATTCCCTTAAAAATTATTTTAAATAAAAAAATTAATAATTTTTATGAACAGCTTCGATTTTGCCACGTGCCATCCAAATCGAATTCACATATTTTGTTCAAGCTGTTCTGGTTTTCACTTGTTTATGAAACGCTGGGAAAATGTTAATAAAATGCCCTTAAAAATTGAAACGACATTTTAAACACCTATATTCAACTACTATCAACTATTTTGAGTGATTATTTATTGGATTGTTTTGATTCACCAGTTGATTAAGGTGAAAGTGTAGTCAACGGAAACAATTTGGAAATGAAACACTCGAATTGCAAATCGTTCGAATACCAGAACAGCTAAAACCAAATCGTTCGATTTTGTTTTCATTTGAAATCGAAGAAATATGTGAAAACCGGAACAGGCCTGATAAATGCTTATCATACGAGTTGCTCAGACTGTGTAATAGTCAATCTGACAAGCTTAAAAAAATGTTTTGATAAGAAGTGATGAGAAGTACCATTTCTGAGTTCTCATATAAGTTTTTTGTAAATAAGTCTGCTTAGAGAAGTGAATGACAAGGGAATTAAAGAACATTTCTTCCTTTAAGGTTATTGCAGAATCGACGGTTTTTGCTTTCTTCGCAAAACAAGAAGTGCTGCTGGGCCTGGCCGTGAGTTATCCATTTATTTGTCTAGTGAATACATCGCACGGTATTGGACCCCAAAAGCATGGAAAAAAGTGTAATGCCTCGACTCGTTATAAAAACCGAGAAATCGTCTTTCAAAGCTTTGTCTGTCCGTCTGTTCCTAAGAAAACTAGTCTCTTAGTTTGGAAGTTAACGAGATGAAATTTTGCACAGAGTCGGAACCGATTGTATCGAATGACTATAGCATATAGTTGCCATAGGAATGTTCGGTCGGAAATATAGTTTTAGTTAAAAAAAACTTTTTTATTTTCAATGGTAACTTCGAATTTATTGGTTTTATATGCCTTTTCATAATTTCTACTATGTTTGATGAAAATTGGACAACTGTATGATATAGCTGTCGTACAAAAGACAGGTCTGAAAATTAGTCTTAGTAAGAAAAACTTTTCTGTTTTTTATGGTACCGTCTTGAATTTTGATATATAATTATTTTATCTACTCTCACCTTATAGTCTCAAGATGTTAGATGTTGCTCAGTGAAAATTGGCTATAAATCTACAAAGATTTGTCAAAATCGGATGACTATTGCATATAGCTGGTATACGAACAATCGATAGGAAAACAAGTCTTAGTGAGACAAAATATTTGGGTATGAATGTTGAATGCTTTTAAATGTATTTTCAAAGTTTGGTCAAAATCAGATGACTATATCTTGTGAAATTGGAAAAATGGGTCTTAGAAAAAATTGTTTTTTGTTTTCAATATAAAGTTAGAAGTTAGAATAGCCTTTTCTCTCGTCATATTCTTCATATATCAAGCTAAATCCCTACCAAAAGAATATTTGCGGCAACAGAAATATTTGTATTTACATTTGAAATATCAAGCTCAAAAATGATATCCGTGGTACAATCAGCCTTCAACATTTCACAAATTTGTGATTTATGATCCCTTAGATAGAAAAAAAACTTTTTATTATCTTAAGGACAATTGTCTTAGAGGCTTAAGAAGCAGGAAATAAAGTTTTTCAAAAATACCCTAAAGTTCAGCTGGTGTCAAGGCACTACCAGGCCTAACGACCTGAAGCATCAGTGAGCTTCTGGCGCTTCGTTAACGACAGGTAATGCATCACAGTGCTAGTCTAGTACGTGAACTATTGTGTGTACCCATCACCATACTAACGACTGGTAATGCAGGGTCGTACCGATCGGTACGTTTTCCGGATATTTCCATACAAAATTCGTTAGGCAAATACTTGACTGATGGTTGGTCTGGTGGCGAGTGATCACTACGAAGAGTTAGAGAATTCATTAATGCCGCACCGGTGCAGCTGAGCTACAGGGACATTGCTCAATTTTAGCTCCTCTAAATTAATTCACAGTTTTTGGGTCAAATACCCCACTGTGAGGCGTTGGGTTGGGACATTCCTTTAAATGTTCTTGACGATTTTTGCAAAATTTTGTAAAAGTTTACTTTGTCATGGCCCAATCTAAGGTTTCAGCTAGCTTCTGTTGAGTTTGTCATTGATCTTAGTATAACCAAAAATTCAAAATCGGCACACTCAGTATGTACATTGTACAAGTTTTAATTGATGCATCATGTGTTTCATTTTCTTCACATTACAATCGATATCCATAAGCTGGGCTTTTCTTCAAATGAAAAGAAAAAAGTCAACGCTTCACGTTAAATGTATCTGACATCGTTAGACTGATTAAACGTATTTTTTTTGTTTCCGCTTTAGGCAGTTAACAAACATTTACCAAATTTTAAAGAAAAATAATAAAGCCTTACCAGATGGTAACTCATATGTGTACACTCTGTCGGAGTTTCAACATCTCTTTGGCAATCTATAGTATAATTTTTCATATACATATGAGTTTATCATTCATATCTAATACTTTTGAAACAACTCAGAAATGTAGGTATAAAATTGAATTAAGCAAATTGTGGTTTCGAGACAAACCATACATCTTATATGCGTGGCTTGCTTCATTTCTTACTTAAGACCTATTCAAGTGACTGGTGGTGTCTAATTTGCAGAGTATCTTTTTGCACAAAGAATCTATATTTGTTTGTTTGTTTGTTTTATGTTTTGTTCTTGTTTCCATCGAAAAAATATCAGACTGAATAGCATCGTGTACTCCATTTCGTATTTTCTTTAAAAAGTTAACTTTTGGTTTCGTCTTAAAAACAGTGCTTAGACTTTTAGTTTTTCTTGGATCCCTCCACCCCCTATCCCTGACCAACCTGCACAAAAGTGCCGCCTCTCATGGTTAAGGGTTTATTTTTTGATTTGATTTAGGATCATGATAATAGCTACGCGTAATGTCTAATTCTAGACGATATTTTGTTTTCTTTTTGTTGTTCCTAGGGCACAGGAATGCCACACATTATTTCATTGTACATGTAGAAAAATACATACAAACGAGAGGGTAAGCTCAAATGGATTGGATTCTATTCGTTTTCAAGGGATCCATATTTCATTTTTCAAAAAAAGAACCAAAACAAGAGAACACATTTAAGGATGTTTAAATGTCGTTTTCTGCAAGGTGGGTTATTACCTAAGACATAACTCTAATATCGCTCCAGTTTCCAATACAAATTCTACAATCAGCTTGCATTTCCGGCAAAGATTGTGTTTCCCCGATTCTCTAAAGTCTATGCAGTGCAACGTTATGACAATAGTTTATAATAATGGTGCAAACATTCAGTGCTAAATTACATCGAAGTACTCGTACGTTTTGTTTCGATTTGTTCAAGATCAGTTTCAAAGTTTGTTCAGCTTTTGCATTTCTGCATTTTACAATATGTTGCAGCCGGAGCCATGCATCACCTCACTGATGAACATGGGCGTGCCAGCGCCCAGTCCGCCATCTGTTTTCTGATGCTCATTCTGTAAGAGAAGATGGTTAGTTTAATTCTGTGACATGCTCCCCTCATCCCACTTACATCATCAAAATCGCAGTCGAAGTAATGACTCTGACAGTCCATGCAGCGACAACTCTCGGACATTTTACAGGTAATACCCCACTGTTTGGCCAGGTCCTTGTATATCTCTTTGCTGGTCTTGTTGCTCATCATTTCCGGCGTCAGAAGATTGCTGTGACAATTTGACTGCTGCTGTTGCTGTTGCTGAGTATTTGACGCCGATCCGGATACACAACAAGCCTCCTGACAGTTCTGTCCATTGCTAGAGCTGGCCTCCGCTATAAAAAAAGGAGATGTTATAATCACCTCATCTTTGCAAAAGACAACCCTCTGCTTACTCTCATGATAGTGACCATAGCTGCCCCGATTTAGTAAGGGATCATAAAAGCTATGTCCGGCTGCTTGGCTACTGGTGCTGGCTTCATCTCCCTCAGCCGCTGTCTCATCCTCTCCCGCCTCCCCTCGTCCCATGCTGCAGCCAGCTCCCTCCCCGCTGCACTGTGAGCAGCATTCCCCCGCTGTGGCATCGCCTGCACGTGACGAGGCCGCTGCCATTTCCGTTTCCAGCAGAAACTCGTTCACGCTCAGCGTGTTGGTCTCCGCGTCGTTGCAATCGTACTCGTTGTCGCTATTCAACTCCAGTTCCCGCACACCCTCAATAATGATCTGTTGCTCTCCCTCGTTGTTGTTAATGTTGTGTGGATTGTTGTTGTTGCTGTGGCTGCCACAGTTGCTGTAGTTCTGATTGATGTTCTGCTGGCAGTCCGGATCGTTGCAAATGCTACTGATGCTGCTACTGCCGCTGTCACTGCCAACCAGTTGCTCTAGGGCGGCACTGAGCTGCCGGGAGCTATTGGCGGAGCTACGTCGACTGTTCTGATTGGGTGTGGCACTGTCCAGGGAACGTTGATGCTGGGACAAGCGAGTGTTCTAGGGGAAGGAACAAAAATTTTGAAATTTTTAAAAGCCTCAGAACCAGCGACATCCCAAATCCAAACCGTATCACCAATAGTTCATCGATATAGTCTGCTAAAATATCAAAATGAGCTTTTCATGCCACAAAACTATATTCAGTTGTTCACCTATTCAGTATATTTAAAACGTTAACGATCAGTGTAATGAGTTTGTGGTGTCTAAATATTGAGGTCAATATATTTAAAGGGCTGCATGGCGTATGTGTGATTTTGGTGACTAAATAAAGTAAACGTTCTGTTACTTTTACAATTCGAATTGTAAATTACATTTAAAATAAAATTCATCCGGGAACTATTCTAAATTCAAATCAAACTATTTCTTAAAGAGAGCTTTGCTGTTCTTCCACGACGCTCAATTTTTTTTTCCATGATCTGTCTTATACAGGTGTCCCAAAAATCTCTAGAAATTTGTGTATAAACAGTTTTATTTCGAAATAAGACTGCTTGCCTTAATATGTGAAGTGTCTTTAAAATGCTAGGCTACTAGATAATATGACAAAAGTTGGGAGATTTGAAACCGAATGCTCAAGGCAAAGCAGATTTGAAGCGTACGGTTTTCCTTCCGTAAAATCTAGTGGCCGACATTATTCTTGCCACTTTACATATAAAGTCCTCCTAGTCAAATTAAAAATCTCTTCGTTTATACGAAAATCTCTAGAGATTTCTGGGACACACCCGATAGTATACGAAACGAGCTCGCTTACAGTTAGGAATTAGTTATCTTTACCTCTTGAGCTCGATCACTTATTGCTACATATGAACTTGTAAAGGCTCTGGCTCCGACCAGCCTCCCTTCTGAAATTAATTTATGATGCAATTAATAAAAGCTCTGGCACCCTTGTGAACAAATAAAAAAATTTTCCTTTAGTCGTTTCTACCAAAGTCTAGTATACGATGGCCACGTTAATTCTGCGTCCATAAAGGCCTACATCATCAAAATCGGTTCGGTAGAACTTGAGAAAACGTGGGCACCATTTTGAAAAACGTGGTTTCGAGAAAAACGCGTTCAAAGATTTAAGTTACATTTTTTGGTACACAACAAAAAGTAAACATTGATTTTATGATGCAATATTTACATATGCTAATCAGCAATTACAGCTCCATATACTGGTCCTTCCTCCTGCTCAAAAAACGTTCATTAGCGGCTCTATCGGCTCTCCGGGCAGTACGCCCCTCTTTCGATGATGAGGCCACTTCGACATCCGAACGTCTGCATCGAAATGCATCGCGTTTTATGGCATATTTATGTGATTGTGGGCCAATTTTGACATCCATTAGGGTCATTACTTTTAAGATATAAATGAAGCCTTCGTTGAAAACGCATGTAGCAAGAAAATGAGCAATAATGCATAATCCTTGGCAGAGGTCCATCAAGCCGCAAACATGTTCATCCCTTCTCTCCCGATTCCCAACATTCTCATTGCAAATACCAAACGGCGATTTATTTCGAATGCTTTGACCACGAAAGGTGAAGATGGAATATAAGTTATGGCCTCACATTCGAACTGTAAGCTAACTTTAAGTCCAAGTCCACGCTCGCCTGCTCTTGCAAATATGATGCTTCTCTTGCATGAGGTACAGATAACAAGGTTAGCAAGGACTTGGAAGAACGAGAAAAACTGCAAAATGCAATATTGAAAGTTGTTCTCCATGGTCACATCATTGTCTTTCGTTCTTTTTAAATTTTTGGCCGATGCTCGCAAAAATTGTATCTTCCATTGTGGAATGCTGATTTCCTCGGAACAATCTTATCTTATTGCCTCGCCGTTAAGAGCGGGAAGGGGTGTCTTAATTTCCCTTTCTATCCATAGTTCACCACACAAACAACGATCACAAAAATAGGGGAAAGTTAACTTCGGCTCGGCCGAAGTTTTGTATACCCTTGCAGCTTCCATTGAAAACAAAAAAAGTTTGAATAAAAAGAATATGACAATAGAAAGAACGTTTTCATTAAAAACATAAAAGTTTTCCTCACTCGAACTAGTTTTTCGACCAATCATTCCTATTGAAGCTATATGCTATAGTCATCCGATTTCGACCAAACTTTGTAGAATTGTGTAAAAGTATATAAATTAAGAATATGCCAATAAAAGGACGTTTTCATTAGAAACAAAAAAGTTTTCCTCACTAGAACTAGTTTTTCGACCGATCGTTCCTAAGGGAGCTTTATGCTATAGTCATCCGATTTCGACCAAACTTAGTGAAATCATGGGAAAGGATAGTAAACTAAGAAATACATACTTTGGAGGCGTTTGCATTAAAAAAAAAGAAGTTTTCCTCACTAAAACTAGTTTTTCGGATGATCGTTCCTATGGCAGCTATATGCTATAGTCATCCGATCTGGCCGGTTCCGACAAATGTGCAGCCTATTTATACCCCAAGACTTCGTGCAAAGTTTCGTGAAGATAGCTTTAAAACTGACGGAGGAGATAGCATAGAAACAGACAGACGGACGAACGGACAGACGGACAAGGCTAAATCAACTCAGCTCGTCATGCTGATCAAGAATATATATACTTTATGTGGTCGGAGATGCTTCCTTCTATGCGTTACAAACATCCGGACAATTTTATAATACCCTCTGCAAGGGTATAATAACTGTCTATTGGGCATAAGCAATCTCTCAGCGGCAGCGCTGTTGTCACACAGGAAGAATATGATCGTCGTGCCGGAGCTTTGCTGTTTGGCGAATAGCGGTAAAAACAAAGAAGAAGCAAAAATAAAAGCCGAACGTTGGGTTCAGCTGCGCTCCGAAGCAATACGACAAACTTTTCGCCTAATGACTGCAGGCAAATTAGGTATTTTGTGAACGCGTCATTTAGGCAAAACATTCTCTCACTAAAATGGCTATAACTCCGAAAGTATTTCGAATTTTGAAAAATCCTTTTGGGATAATATTTTTTGAATATCTAAGCAAAAAAAATTTTTAAAAATTAATTAATTTTGAAAAAAAAAATTTATAGACCAAAAGAGGGCCTTAAAAGCAGAGCTCGCCAATAACAATTGACCTTTTTTCGATGTCCAAAAATAAGTGTTATTTACGGACCTTGAGAGCAAAGAGTCAGAGATGAACCGTTCACATGGGCTCTTGAACAAAACGGTCTGGTTTTGGTTTTTCCCCCTTTTGCTTTTTCCCCTTTTGCTCTGCTCATTCACTGACCGTATGGTCGCGAGCAAAGAAATTTAAAGTCATTTGCGTTTGTGTGTGTGTATGTGTGAGTGAGGTGTTTGGGCTTCCCTCTACTACGGCCGACCGGGTATTCTTGAGGAATCTTAGATTTGCTAGATCTTCGACTCTTAGTACTTTGTAAAGTCATCAATTCCGCTTTATTTTCACTTAATCGTAGACTCACTTTAATACTATTTGATAAATTTTGACTTTTATGAGATAACCTTAATGTTGATTTCACTGGAATTTGGTTTTTTGATTGTCTCTAAGGTTGGCTTAATAAATTATTTTCATTCCGTTACAAATGAAGTCCATTATTTGCTTAAAAACTCGCGATGATTCCTCATACAATAAAATTATGGGCACCAAAATTCGATATTGAACATTTGGGTTGTCCTGGAAATCTCTAGAGATTTTGGCTTCGGCTGGCTTGCAAATCGATTAAGAAATCCGTCGGTGTCCCAGAACTTCAAGGAGATTTCGTTTTCTTCGAAAGTCCAGTTCGAAAGGTGTGTGTAAAGATTATGGTCCTACTTCAAAAACAGTGATATATTGCGAGGCCTCGTGAAGTCGATATTGTTTGGTTAGTGTATTGGCTGGTTTGTGAATTGGTTGATTTGCCAAAATCTCCCAACAAAATTCGAGAATTTTGAAACCAACCGAAAGAGTTTTCTAGGACACCGAGAATTAATTTTGGATTCGAATTTGGTTGGAAGAGATTTCTGGGACAACGTCGATTAAGTCTTTAATAAACCGAAATTTACCTCTTCTAGCACATGTTCATAGGAAGGCGGTGGGGTGGTGGGCAAATTATCGGTATCCGTATCCGTAAGAGATTCGTTGATGCACGGTGTACGACTCTGGTTGATATAACCTGCAAAGATTTCAAAAGTACAGCAAACAAATGGACACAAAATTTGAGTGATTTTCTTATGATTTTTACTGCTTTCTGGGTTTATTAAGTTTACATGCAACTGCAGCAGGAAATCAAGTAATTTGTGGTTCAGTGGTGGAAATAATGAGCTACTTGCTCACTACAAATATGTAGGTAGTGCAGTCAAGCGAGGAGCTCAACTAATTGGTGTAGACGGGGACAATGACTACGCTCAAAAGTAGGCAACACAATTTTGCATGCAAGCAGTCAAGTGTGGTAAGGAGCTGAGTGTGCAAGTGTGTGTGTGTGTGTGTGTGTGTGTGTAGCATATCTAGAACCTATTCTTACCCAAACGCTGCTGCTGCTGTTGCGGCTGCTGCTGTTGTTGCTGTGGTTGTTGTTGTTGCTGCTGCTGTGTGCCTAGCAGAGCTTCATTCACCTGTGGATCCGGATCGTGTTCTTGCGATGTGCTTCTTGAGCTGCCCATGCGGAATTTTAGTTTGAATGGTGCCATAGTGCTCACTTCGCTGCTTCTGCTAATTTCAAATTGATGCTCCCTGCAATTGTTTGCAGGATGTGGCTGGCTAATTAATGTTCCGGCTGTTCCGGCTGATGCTGCTCCTCCAGCTGCTGCTGTCTATCTATTGCAGTGCGTTTTATTGTTGATGTTGTTGTTTTTGGGGGTGTGTTGTTAATTTTAATGAGCATTGGGCGTTGTTTTCTGATTTCACAACATTCAGGTGGGATGAGCATGAGAGAAATAGCAACAACCAGAGAAAGAGAAAGGGAAGAAGATAGAGAAATAGAGCACAATAAAGTTAGATTTTTCACTAGAATTACTTTAACAATTGGAGATTTATAGGAATTTTTAGTTCTCAATGGTATTTTGAACACTTTTTCTGACAAGCATCAAAAATTTTAGCTTGAACCTAAGCAAATATTCCCACAACTTTGGGCTTACAGTTTTTAAATAAAGTTTACAGTTTGGTAGTAAATAAAAATTGCATTAAAACTCTTAATATTTTTGTTAAATTTTGACTTAGAAAGATTCGTAAAAATTCGAAAAAGTGTGTTCAAATCTGTTTATTATGATGTACGTTGAAATTCTCGAAAAACTAAGCGTAAAAATGCGATTTTTGGCCAGAAAAAGTGATCAAATTTACCAATAGTGCAGTGTTTACGTGTGTTTGTGTGTCAGCAACAGGATTTGTTTATTACTTAGTTTATCATTTAATTTGTTGTATTTTAGTGGCATGCAGAGTTGTTGTATTGAGTCAATTACCTGCAGCTGCAAATAAAATTTCCGCACAGCAAAACCAACTGCAAATAAATTTGAAATTGAAATAAATGTTTAATGCATATCATACACTTCGGCTACACATAAAAATGATTGATGCAAATCGAAAGCAAATTGACAGCAAACACACACTCGTGGCCATGACCTCGTATCTATCCTCAATCCTCACGTTGCCCATTATGAAAGACACGTGCCATGGCAGCAACACGCAACACAGGCTTATTAATTGGCTGCCATCTCTCTGTGCGTTTTAAGACCACCCCACTTTCGCCCACCCACTTATGCACATACAGATGTGTTTATGTATATATTACATATGCTGTTTATAGTTTTAGAGCGCGCGACAAGTTGTTGAAAATTTAACTCCCACTCCTCCCACATGGACTCATTGTCATGCAGATTACACGAAAGCTTCTCTTAAGCGTTCTCCTTCGCCTCTCTCTCTCTCTCTCTGCTTGTGCTACCTGCTGGTCGGCGTTGTGTATTATTATTATTATTATGCTTATTTCCTTTTGGTAAAAACCTTATTGCCTTATCCGGCTCTTGCCTATTTCATGAGACCTTGACTGGTTCTATGTGGGTGTAAATTAAGTCAGACAATATGTTGAAGGATTTGTCCTAGCTGGTCATCAGCAGTTGATGCTTGACTCCTACACTGGTAAGACTAAGGGGAATATTGCTTAAATGTTGAACTAGTGAATATTGCCTAAAGAATTATTTTTTCCCTTTAATGCAGCGATGGGCAAGCCCTTGCTCTCACTACTCCCGAGAGTTATTTAACGGCGCCACGCAGACGCATTGCAAATTGCTTCGCTTCTTGTCGCCGCCGCAATTAATCAGACAGAATGATAAGCGCAATTGCCAAGCTTCGAAGCGAAAACAACAACTAATACATTGAGCATCGTGGCACGGCGCCTGTCATGTGCGCAAAAACAAATACACTAGTCGGCATAATTATTTTGACAAACAAATTTTCATAAACAAACCATTATATCTTTGAAGCAAAAATCCTAAAATTTTAAAATTTGTATCGAATACTGGTATGAAAGTAAGCTTTCAAAAAATCATTTCACAATCAGCTGCTTGGGTTAGAAAATATTAATCGAATTACCCAAACGGAGGTTGGCATAAGTACTTTGACAAGATTTCAAAATTGATATATTCTCAGCACAGGATTTTAAAAGCTTAAAGAATGATGTATTCTACACAAGTGCTTCATGCTGAATCCGAATCTGAGGTTAGAAACTCCATATCTCTGATGGATTAACTGTAAATTAGGCATTAAAATCCAGAAAATGTCTAATTTTTTGTTTTTAAAAATTTTATTTGCTCATTGTATAGTTCATACTTTTATCTCTTAAATGTGATTTAAGTCTTATTTATTTCATAAGATATAAGTTCGTGATCGATTTGCCAAGTATGACCGAATTGTATTAGAATTCAAGTTTAAATTAATTTTAAATTAAGATTTGTATTTAAGTTGAGCGCCAGTGTAGTTTTTAAGTATACGGTGCATTTTGCTTTAAAAACTATACTATAAAAAACCATAAATATAACTTTGCATGCAAATCGGCCATACTTTGCAGAGCGTTCACGAACTTACATATATCTTATGAAATGATTAAGGTTTTAATCACACTTAACAGATAAAAATAGTACTTATTTTACATACTTACCATGAACAAATCAAATTTTTAAAAACAACATTTTTTCTAGCACATTGGATCCAAGCAAAACAGCCAAATTAGCCATTTTCTGCATTTTCATGACTAATTTGCAGTTAATCTATTAGAGATATGGAGTTTCTTACGCTAGATTCGGATTCAGAGTGAAAAACTTGTCTAGAATCCATCATTATTTTAGCTTTAAAGATCCTGTGCGGAGAATATATCAATTTTGAAATCTTGTCAAAATACTTAATACAAAATACCGTTTGGACAATTCGATTTATATTTTCTAGCCCCAGCAGCTGATTGTGGACTACTTATGAATTATTGAAAGCGGACTTTCATACCAGTATTCGTTAAAAATTTCAAAATTTTAGGATTTTTTGTTTAAAAAATGAATGTTGAATGTTATGCCGACTAGTGTAGATGGAGTGCGAGTCCGGCTTGTGGACTCGAGTATCGGTAATAGGTGTAGGTGTTGGACTATTCCCAAAATCATATTTCGTGCCCACCGCTGCTTTAATTCATATGTTAATGGTTTTTATACAGGAGCGAGCCGATCTTGTGTGAATTGGTGAGCACTAGAGCGGACCTTCTGAGTATGCAATTTTTAAGGTCAAGCACAGAAAGAAAAAAAGTGTTCAGAAAATAAGATTTCTTCATCTCAAAATAAGAACAGAACTTTCTCTCAAATTTTTGAGAACAAATGTTCCGAATGTTCTTGAAACTAGCAGCTCTTCTCAACCACAGCACCGAAAGTATAAGTACACATTCAGGCGTGCGGCTTCAGAAGTGGGCAATAGCCTTTCAATTTTTGCTACGCCCCCTCCCGCCCTAGCAATTTAGAAAAACGTCAAATCTCCGTCAGTCTTATGGATAGAAGGTTCGAACCTTCTGGACATATTTTGAAATCAAGATTATTTATGGATCCGACAAAGGAATGGTACATCGGATGAACGGTCGTCGAGTTATAAGAGAAACAAACAATTATTGCACTTCACAGGCTCAGAGTATGTTATAGTCGGGCTTGACCGACTTTCTTTCTTGTTTCTGATTGGCAGAACCTCGTTTCCCTCCCGTTTTCTCGGGGGAGTTAATCTTAAAAAGCATTCCATAATGTTCATTAACAGAGCATTTACATTAATGTGAACATATAAACAATATGTTAGCAAACAGCGCATGGGGCGCAGAAAAGTATGTAACGCATTTTATAACCTTTATGATTTCTTCTGCCTACCTGCAAACATTTTGTCGTGTTGCTTATCTTATCTTCAAAAGGGAGAGTTTGGCGATAGTTTCAGGGAGATAATTTGGCGATAGTTTGGCGATTTACACAAGCAAATTACATTAGGTATCGCATTTTTCACCATTCAAGGGATAAAAAAGCGATGTGGTATCGTATTTTTTTCATCCAATCGGAAAATTGGCGATACATCACTAAGCAGGTCCGAATTTTAGCTCCGATTTTTATATTAAGAGACAGCGGAATAAAAATTTAAAAACTACAAGTGGTGTTAACTTCGTAATATTGGTGAATACTATTAGGCAATTCAATATAAAAAGTACGAGTGCGATAGTGCAACTGGCTGAAACGGCATTCCAATCGTGTTTAGTCCGAGGGTCCCGAGTGCAAGTAAAAATGTATATGTATTTATATAATTCTTAATTTTTCAGAATTTCCTGTTAATTTTTAGGAACAAGTGTATTCTTAATTCCAGGAAAGAAACGCATTCCCTAACTCCAGGAGGGGGAAAACTTTTTTTTCTCAGAAGTTTGTTATTGTTTCCTTATCGCTTTCTTAATCTTATTTTTTTAATCGTATGAAAAATAGTAATAATGTGTTTTTAGCTTCTTGCTTTTCCGAACTATTCCATAAGCTTTGAAATCAAATGTCTGAAAAATAAACTCTTTTATGGATTGCGTTTTGGATATTATTTCTAAAAGTATTTCTAGTATATTTAAATAAGAAAAAAACAACTAGCTAGCTTTTAGAATGTCTATAATTATTTTGGAACCGAACTGAAAACTTAGTTTTGAAACAGGTTCAGTAATTTTTAAGCACGTGATTCGGCTTAAGGTTTGGTTCTAGTTATATCTTCTAATAAGACTTTTTTAAAGTGAGTGGCAAGGAGAAATAACATGCTATCCACAACCCAGAAAAAGTTTTTTGCTCTCTCCAAGAAGTGCCGTGAAAGTTGATCACTTCTTAACGAAGGGAGATGGATCGCTGTCGCGAAGACGAGTGTAAAGTGGGCAAGTGAAGCAAGTGAGCAGGTCTTCAATACAACTATTTGGAGAAACTTCTTCATTTATCATCAAGACAGTCACTTGAAACAGTTGTCAAAGAGTTTACTGCAACAAAAATAGAAAATTGTTAGCTACTAAGAACTTGTGTAAGCCAAAGTTCTTTAGTTACTAAGTTGCCCTCCTTTCCTGAGCTAAATATGAAAGTAACTATGTTGTCTTAAAAATCAACAATTCGCCACTTGAGTTTGCCTCAAGAAAACAAATGTACAATCAGCTGCTGCATATATCCTTTGTTATGTCCTCTGGCATATTTGCAGACAATAAATTCTAATTGGTATTGACTCTTCGACACGTCAGATTTGTGTGGGCACTTGACGCTGTTGATTGGAATGCAAGCAACTGATTGAAAAATCACGTATTGTCTTAAAGAAGCAAGCCCCCCGCCTCCGGAAGCCATACATAATATGAAATGAAAATTTTCCATCCACCCACGTTCGCTGCATAACGTCACATGAAAATCGCATTTGCGCTTCGCTCGTGGGTACGTGTCCTGCGTGGGCTTTAGACGATGGTGTGTGTGCAAAAGATGTACACGAAGCCAAGTTAACCTTTGTTTGATTAGTTGAGTGAAGCAGGCGAGCTGCGGGAACTGACGGCTATGACTTGAATATTGTATGCCAAGCCAAAATAAACGCCAACGGTGACAATCAGTCAGGCGTGTCCTTGAGTTTGCATAACTATAAGAGCAACAGTTGGTCCTCCCACACACCCACCCTCTGGTGGACTGTCTCAGGAAGAAGGCCATCGGGCCCTGCATTCTTTATGAGCTCTAGGATATCACTCAAGTATAGGGGGAAGTCCTCGCAGTAAACTGGGACTTTAATCGAAACTTTTGACTCTTGTGTGAAACAATTTGACATTGTCATTAATTTAACAAGAGACAGGCACGATTGGGACTGAAGATTAACTGCAGCCAGAACAGAAGGTATTCCATTTGTTGACCATGAGAATAAATCAAACCCATATTTATAGCCTGCATGGACTGCGTCAGCCGGTACTCCCACCAATTCCAGTCCCACTCTGACCCAGTCACACACACACACTCACATTTACACGACTCAGGGCCATGTCAAAAACAAAAATGCATTTTGTTCTCCATTTCCAAGAAAGTATAAATAAATTGCAATGCAATTGTCGCGAACAGACAGAGAAAATGAGCTGAAAATCCATTCGGAATTGCATTTGACGTCCTCAAGGATTTATGCTATGCGGAGGCCTACCCTCGACAGTAACAAGTTACATGTGTGTGAACTCAGAACACAATAATTAGGAACCCACCCACACATACCGCCTGCTGGAGGATGGACATTTGCCTTTTCTCAAAAACTCAATTGAGTAAGCCTTCCTGAAAAAGAATGGTCGTCCCACTTTAGCGTTTCGATTTCCTCAATTTTCCAAATGCTTTGGGAATCAGATAGTTTTGTACTAATTGACATATTCCAGAATTAACAAGGTTCAATAGTGGTTTCGGACTTGAGTGAGCCGGTTAAAAATAGTTTCAGAGCCATGTCTTAAAAGCTAATTGAGTTGTGAAACCTATGTTTATGGGGTTAGATATGTATGTACTTGAGAATTGGCTATAATTTAGGAATTCTTGTTTTTAAGATCGTTGAAATCACTGTTTTCTCGCTTAGAGGTCGTGTTTTCTCATAACTATGTGGATCTACAAAACTTTCCATTCCTATCATAGGAAGGTTTTTGTCGATTTGACAAGAAGAGGGTATATTAAAATTGTCGAGATGTTTGTAACGCATAGACCGCATAAAGTATATATATTTTTGATCAGTATGATGAGCTGAGTTGATTTAGATGAGTCCGTCTGTCTTTTTCTATGCCATCTCTCCGTCAGTTTGAAAGCTATCTTCGCGAAACTTTTCACGAAGTCATGAAGTAAAAATACACTGCACATTTCTCGGAACCGGCCGGATCTGAAGACTTTCGCATATAGCTGCCATAAGAACGATAGATCGTCATAAGACTTCATACTTATAAGCTGTCTATTCAGGATTTTTCCAAGTTTGGTCGAAATTGGAAGACTATATAGTACAGCTGCCATAGAAAAGTTAGGTTTGAAAAATAGTCTTAATATGTTAGGTTGTTATGCTTTTCCATGGTCGAAATCGGGCATCTATATACAGGGTGGTCCATCTAGTGTTTGGAATTTGAACTATTCATAATTTGACTTTAAAAAACGTCAAATGTCATTCGGAAAGTGCCTAATATTTAGTAAAAACTTTGACATTTACGAAATGGGTCGCTATTCGCTTGAAGAAAGTTGGGAAATATTTAAAACATATTTCCAAAGTGGTAAGTCCTAAACTCGAACTGTGCGAAATTTGAAAAAAAAACAAATGTTTCGAAAACTCAATTTGTGGATCAATTCGTAAAGCGAGCTCGTAAAACTGGAATGTTGGTGGATAAACCAACCCGTGGACGTACTCGTCCGGTGTACTCGACCATCGACGTCAGCTCGCGCTACCGCGAAATGTTAAATGATTGGTTCTTCGAGGAAATTGAAGCGTGCCACACAGCGTACGCCACAAGCGATCTTCTGCGCCCTATCTTCGAAAATCGAATAAGCAGACAATATGGAGATGTGAATTGGCCACCAAGAAGCTGTGATCTAACACCGATAAACTATTATCTTTGGGGAGCGTTCAAGGACAAATGTTATGCAAACAACAATTGATGAGTGGAAGAACAAGATTCGAGTTGCTATTGCTGACATACGTGCCGAAACAATTGAAAATCTTCTCAAAAATTGGGTGGATCGAATGGGCTACTCTCAAGTCAGCCGTTTTTGAATTGTTTTAAAAAAAGAAAAAACCAATTTAATAAATGTTCAACCTTTGAAAAAATATAAAAAATAAATTATTTTTTAAATGGACCACCCTGTAGTATAGGTGCCATAGAAAAGTAAGGTCCGAAAAGTAGTCTAATTTAGAAAAATAGGGGAATGTTAACTTCGGCTCGGCCGAAGTTTTGTATACCCTTGCAGCTTCCATTGAAAACAAAACAGTTTTTCTAAGACTACTTTTTGGACATTACTTTTCTAGGGGATCTATATTTTAAAGATATCTGATTTCTGAATATGGGTTTAACGACCTATTTTGATTTTAGTCAAAGTGAATTTAGCAGTCAAGGCGAGTTTGATTATAGTTCAATAATCAACCAGAAAATTCAACAAAATACATTTGACATGACAGTAGCTTTGTCTAGACGGCGTTTCTGCAACCTTCTCAGTACATTTCATTTTTTTTTTTTTTCTTGGTGAAATCATGGAAAAGCCTAATACACTGTTAATTGCGAAATTTGGAGGCGATCCCATTTAAAACAAAAAAGGTTTTCTCACTAGAACTTCTTTTTCGACCGATCATTCATACTGCAGCTATATGCTATAGTCATCCGATTTTGATAAAACTTTGTAGAAATGTGTTAAAGTATATAAAATAAGAATATGCCAATAAAAAGGACGTTTTCATTAAAAACAAAAAAGTTTTCCTCACTCGAACTAGTTTTTCGACCGATCGTTCCAATGGCAGCTATATGCTATAGTCATCCGATTTCGACCAAACATTGTAGAATTGTGTAAAAGTATAAAAAAGAAGTGTATGCCAATGATAAGGACGTTTTCATTAAAACAAACAAGTTTTTTCTCACTAGAACTAGTTTTTCGACCGATCGTTCCTATGGCAGCTATATGCTATAGTCATCCGATTTCGACCAAACTTACTAAAAACATGGGAAAGGATAGTAACTAAGAAATACGTACTTTGGAGGCGTTTCCATTATAAACAAAAAAGTTTCTCTCACTAATACTAGTTTTCGACCGATCGTTCCTATGGCAGCTATATGCTTTAGTCATCGGATCCGGCCGGCTCCGACAAATGTGCAGCGTATTTGTACCAAAAGACTGCGTGCAAAGTTTGGTGAGGATAGCTTTAAAACTGATTAAAACTGAGGAGATAGCTTAGAAACAGACAGACGGAAGGACTGACAGACGGACAGACGGACAACGCTAAATGAACTCAGCTCGTCATGCTGATCAAAAATATATATACTTTATGTGGTCGGAGATGCTTCCTTCAATGCGTTACAAACATCCGCACAATTTTATAATACCCTCTGCAAGGGTATAAAAACAAACTGCAGGGGTATACAAAACTTCGGCCGAGCCGAAGTTAACTTTCTTCTATTTTTATACCCTTGCAGAGGGTATCATAAAACTGTCCGGATGCAACGGTGATGGACACAGGAACAGAGTATGTTATAGTCGGGCCCATAATTGTTTGTTTTCTTTATAACTCGACAACCGTTCATCCGATCTTTACCAGTCCAGGATCGATAAATAATCTTGATTTTAAAATATGTCCAGAAGGTTCGAACCTTCTAACTATAAAGCTGACGGAGATATGACGTTCTAACTTGCGGGAGCGGATGGGGGTGTGACAAAAATTGAAAATAAACTTGATCTGCCTGCAAGTATAAGAAGCATATGTCCCATACATCTCTTACCATCTCTGAGATCTGTTTGCTTAAACGGACGGACGGACAGACAGACGTGGCGATATCGACTCGGCTGTTGATGCTGATCAAGAATTTATATACTTTATAGGGTCGGAGATGCTTCATTCTGGCTGTTACATACTTTTGCACAAACTTAATAGACTCTTTGTTCCTCTGGTAGATTATAAAAAGTGAATTGGAAGCAACGTGTTGCCCAGACTTTTGCTGTAGAGCATTATTCATTAAACTTTGGAATAGAGGATCTCAAAACATGTGCTGTTACGGGTGCCGGCTTCAACATTAATTCTATACTTGATTTTTAATAACTCCGCCTTGTTTTAGAATGGCAATATTGAGACTCTCTCGCCCATCATTGTCCAGACAACATAAAAATCAAAAGGCAATGGCTAAAACTTTTTAAGGCTAGTACTCAGAACGACAAAAAAGACTTTCTTTACTTTGGCATTGCTTTGACGGTCTAGAGTTGTTAGAAAGTGTTTCTATTTATATGTAATACTGACAAGAAAGTTTTTTTTGTCGTTCTGAGTACTTATCTTTAATGAACAGGTTTAGGTTAAATTATATGTATACTTGGTTTGGTATAGGTTCGGTTCACGGTAAAAATATTTCGGAATTTCGGGCTCGAAACGGTTCGGTTCTGAACCATCCACCGTAATCGCCAGTCTTGGCTTCCTATAACTCCAAACAATGAGGCATTTACAGAGTGAAGAGCCATATAAGGGGAAATTCAGTTTGATTAAGCTTATCTTGCAACTTGATTTAAATTCTCTTTGACACTCGTGCACGCCTAAGATCAGAGTGGAGATAACAGGACCTTTATGAGTATCGATCTATAACAGGACTACATCTTAGTCCTAACATTACCAGAGCTACGTGTAAAACCCTTATAAAATTGATATTTAATATGGAACCTACTTTTAGCTTTAAAATTGTGAGATATTGAAGAGTCCTCATATCTCAATTGTCTGTCTCTTGTTAGCTCTGAATTCTATTTGTAAGCAACAAAATAAAAATTAAAGGGAACAAGTTTTTAAAATGTAAAACACGGCTCAATGTTATATCTCAGGAAGAGTTTAGGTATTTTGAATGTGCCTAAGCAGTCCTCTCCTCCTGACCTCTGACCGCCTCTCCCTCGTTTTGTTTGTTGGCAATATTAATAAGCTGATGGATCCATCAGTATGGCTAATGGGTCACATAACATATGCTGGTTACAAAATTCACAAAATATTGAAAAGGACTTGAAACTGCTGTCTTAGCAACTGTTGCTGCCAAATGAAATGAAATGGATATGACTGAGTGGTTGGGTAATTGAGTGGTTGGGGTTTTATGCTCAAGTGATTGCTTGGGTTTTTAAGTGCAGGCAAATAAAGGATCGTCGGCGAAAGTCAATATCATTGACAGCAGCGGGAGGGGGGCAATTATACAAATTGGAAATTAATTGGTTGCTCCTGCCGACACTCGAAACGCAATTAGCGTGGAAATGGAAATGGTAAGGTTAAAACCAAGTAAATAAACACACGAACAAGTGTCCGCTCACACACACACATCCATGCGAACACCCTGCTGTTATCCACGGAGATGGATGTGAAAGTGATGGGTCCTGGGTGGCAATGGCATCATCACCCATCAAAATGGAAATGAATGCCACGACAGTGACATAGACCAAAGATAATGCAAGCCCCCTGCCTCCCATTCATGTTTGTATTTTTCGCTGGAAAACTGATACCTAATTGAGTAAACAGCCTGGGGCTTGGGGTTAGGAGATGAGATGGGTGGTTCCCGGTCATGAATCAGCAGCCACCGCTAAGCTCTCTTTGTTCAACACTTGAAGGCGGCACGAAAAATCGAAAACACATGACACAACCTTGGACTCTGGCCGACCAGGAGGTGGGAGGTGCTCAGGGAGACACACTGGCTACTAACTTACCTCTGTTTATGATGTGGCCACCAGTTCACCCAATAGCATTAATTGCGGGAAATAACTATACACAAAATGTTTAATTATTTTCTCACTTTCTTGACTTTTGCGTTTCACACATAACTTTTCTTTTTTTCTTTTCCTTGCTATCCTTTGGATTGTCACTCTGGGCGCTATTTGCCACAGACTGTGCAAAGCTGCTGTGAGGACTGAGCTTTTATTATCCTTACGCAGCTTACGAAGCTCAACTCAACGCCTGCGCTTTGGCATTTTCCGGCTTTTTCATTTCATTGTTTTGCTTTGTTTTCCTTTGCCTTGTCCGTCCCCCTCCCACGGTTAAAAGTCCATTGGATCTGCGATTATCCGTTTATCTTCCTATGTTTTTTTTTCAAATAATTTTATCCTGAATATCCACTACAATCTCAAATCCGCCAGCAAATTGACCCAAAAAATCCAAAACTGTTAATCTCGCCTTGATCAACCCCCTGGGCAGGTGGGTAGCCCACTCGGAAGTGTTTAGGATGAGATTTTTAATCCAATACTGACCTTTGGGCCAGGGACAGACATCTCCATTATGAAACCTGAAATTTGTGTGGATTCCCGTTTGTAGAGACATCTTGACAAACCTCCGATAATAGGTCCTGAGGACAAAACACAACGGCATGGGCACTATCTCCATGGGCATGGGCTTGTAACCGCCACCCACATTGGAGTACAACAGCACTGATAATTTCTTATCATTGGCGAGATTCCCTTTAAACCTAAGCGTCCCATTGACAGCGCGTTGTCGACCGACAAGTTTCAAATTGGTTGCCACCAATCTTCCAGGTAAATTCTTTACGGCTACATTGGTAACCACATAGCTCTGGTCAATGCTCTAGTTAGGGGACAGAGATTTTGAATTCTAGTGAACATAAAAGTTTAGTGGAAAGGTACACCTACCCATACCGAAAGAAGACAACTCAAACCAATTAGAATGTGGTTGCGGACACGCTGCATCGTTTTTACTCCGTATTTAACACAGTTGATTCCAGCTTCTATATATACCCAAGAGATGTTCCGCTAATGGCTGGGTCTTATCTAACATCTAATGGAACCGCCCGTATCGTGTCCATTGAATTTTCGATTCAAATTAATTAAGAGCTATTAAATATATTTTTTTTTAATTTACCACGTAAAAGCATCATTTACTAGGCAATGACCTGCCTAAGTGGGTTTTCGATCAGAGGTAGGAAGGGCACTTAGCTACACCTCATACCAATAGGGGGGATGTCCCGTTAAAATAGCTGGCATTGTTCAAAATTAAAATTTTTCTAAAAAAAACGGCAATCCTTAAGAGATTAGCAAATCTAGTTGAAAAGTAAAATGGCTTGTCTAGTTGACACAGCCCCAAAGCCGAGCTTCTTTCAATCTCTTGGCTTGTGCGCTTCTAATTTTCGCACAAGAGAAAGGGACCTACAGTTTAACGCCGAATCCGAACGGCAGCTTGAGAAGCTTTTCATGGCTAATTCCTACAAAGCTGGCGCCAACACCAGAGAGGCGTGACCGGGTGTAAAGTTTTATTCAAAAAAAAAAACAACTTTTCATTAGATGTTCCGAGGCGGAATCGAACCCACGTCCTCTTGCACAGCGGTCGCGCACACTAGCCGCTGAGCCACCCGGCCACTTGTAGTTGTACTTGGTGAATTTCATTTTGAGCCTGAGCTATGTAAATGCGTAAAATCCACCAAACTCACAAATCTTTGGCGCTCCCTTTGTTGACAATGCCCACTTCTAACAAAGGGTCTCAAGTAAAGACCACGAATATACAAGATTGGTATTTTACAGCATGGGTATCGATAGCTCAAAAAAGAATGGTATTTAGTATACACATGTGCTTTATCGAGTGCATTTTTAAATATTTTGCTATCACTAATAAAGGGATCGCTTTCACATTTGTGTTGCCAGAACATGAGATCCAAAAGTGTCTACACAGAGAAAACAAAATTAGCTACATGCCACAAGTTGAAACAACATTCCTAAACGAAACGAGGGGACCCTGCTAAATTTCACACGAAAATGTAGAAAACAGAAAGCTACAAGTGGCGTTTAGAAAAAACTACACGAACGTGTTGAAATAAAACGATGCATACAGAAAAGTTAAATGCCGCGTGGAAAAATGCAAAGGCTACGTGACAAGAGAAAATCAGCGTTTTTTTTAAGAATTTCTACATTTTTCATTAAGATTTCTGAATTCCACACGGAAATGTAGAAATTCTACATTAATCGTTTAGATATTGAGAACCTACACGAGCGGGTAGAAATTCTAAACGAAAATCTAGCTCAAAATCAGTACAGAAAAATTATATTTTTCATTAAGGAAACTGAACCATCAGCTCGATCTTCCATTCTGACTTGATCTCATCAATTGTGGCAAAACGCTTTCCCTTCATTGGTCGCAGGAAGCCAAATCTGGTGAATACGGTGGTTGAGGCATGATTCTAGGTAGTGTGGTGTGCGAAGGAGTAACCAGAAAATGATCCAATTTGAGTCGTTTTTTAAAATTCAATAAAAAAAAACAAAGAATTTTTTACTATAATTTTTTCTCCTAAATCAGAGATCTGCAAGAGTGCCTGTTTTCTTGACTCGCGTATACTTGTTGTAAATGCGTCTTGGGTATGATTTTCCACTTAAAATATGAAGTCATTTCATACTGTCACTCTTTACTAGTATTTCAGTGACTGGTCTCAGTTTTGAGCGGGCGTCAAATTTACTTGTTCCTGTTTTGAGCGGCACCGCACGATGCTTTCGTCTTTGAGTGGGCGGTCGCACGCAGACTTTGCAGGTTACGTGCCAATTTTACTCAGACAGCAAGAGGAATACGCAAATAACCCGGTGTTTTGAGCACACATTCTACCAATACTTTAGTATTACTTGAGTATTGCTCTTCCATTTGTTGGTTTCTAAAGCACGCGTCACGTTTGCCTACTCAGGGTAGGAAAAGGCATATCCGACTTAGGTATATGAATAAATTTATTAAAGATCCATGCAAAAATTATTGCCTGTGGTATAAGAATAATAAACACGTGTAAGTCTTTTCCACGAACGAAGGCCCAAGGCCCTTATTTTAAAATTCTAAAATATTTTCATATAAAAATTAGTTGGTGCTTGCTCAAATTTAAAGGGTATGCAAACTTCTTCATCCCTTTTTTTAGTGGGCGTAGGCCAAAATGCAAAAACAATACACACAGAATTCGGCTCTGCTGACGTCGACGTCAAAGCTGGGATGAATTTGACGAAAAGTAAAGGAAACGAACAGAAGCCGAAGACATATCAGAGAGCAGACACACAAATTCACCAGTAAAAAAAATTCCACAAGAGGCAAGCATGAGTAAAAAAAATACTTAAGTGAGAAAGCGTGGATAATTTCACACTCAAATTTTACGGTTCCCTGTTCGGCACTTAAGTACGAGACGCAAATATGACGAGAGTAGAAATACGACTGTATACATTTTGTTGGAGTAGTCGGGATATCCGATTGCGAAAATATCAAGTACTTATGCAGTGCACTTGCAGTTGCGGTGCACTCGTGCAGATCTCTGTCTTAAATGGTTTTTTATTAAAAATCAACAATAAATAAATAAAAACTAAAATGGGAAAAAATTAAAAATAAAAAAATTTTTTCTTAAAATGGTGACGGTTTGGATAAAAGAATCATTTTTTGGCATTTTTTTAAGTTTTTTAAAATATTAAGAATCAAAATTTTTAAATAATCCTAGTTCGGGTCATAGGGGGATGTACGAGGGCGGTCCCAGAAATAGCCGACCTAACTACTAAAACACAAAAATTTATCATTTTTTTTTTTCAACATAGGATCCTTTTAGGTCGATACACTTTTCCCAGCGATGTTCAATAGCTTCGATACCTTTTTTATAATAAGAACTGTGAAGCTCTCCAAAATAGGCATTAACCTCGGACTCCACCTCTTCATTGTTGCCAAATCTTTTACCTCCGAGCCATTTTTTCAAGTTTGGAAATAAAAAATAATCAGAGGGAGCTAAGTCTGGCGAATAAGGGGCGTGAGGTAGCAATTCAAATTTTAATTCATTCATTTTAGCCATTGCAACGGCAACATCCTCACGACGCTGTTTTTGTTCTGAAGTCAGTAAACGCGTTACCCATCTTTCGCATAACTTTTTCATGTCCAATTTTTCGGACAGCACTTTTTGAAATGCCTACACATTCAGCTAACTCACGAACTTTCAATCGCCGGTCACTCAATACACATTTTTTAATTTTGGCCACCATTTCTGAAGTGGTCACCTCATTTTGGACGCCCATTACGATGTTCATCTTCGCAGCTCAAACGACTTTGCTTAAACTCAGCCACCCAATATTTTATTGTTGTAAACGAGGGAGCAGAATAACGTAAGGTAGAATCCAGCTCCTTTTTAATATTGGTTGGACTAAGACCTTTTATATGAAAGTATTGTATCACATAACGATGACCAATTTTGTCCATGTTTGCAAATCAATAACAAGCGTGCTCTATTAAAATCGACAAAAAAAAAACTGTGCAAGGTAAAGGCACCAAAATTCAAACTTAAGCTTTTAATAGTCGGTTCTTCCCCTTTTTAATATTTTTTGTGAACATTTTCCAACACTACTGTGCTAGGTAGGCCATTTCTGGGACGGCCGTCGTATAAGAAAGGCCAACACAAAATTTCAAGTTAATTGGTCCATTGGAACTTGAGAAATCATGTCAAACGTGAAGGAAAAGGTAGTTTTTAGAAAAAATTTACTTGAAGCGTCTTTACAAATGTGCGTATATCTTCAAAAATAATTGCGGGATTGACTTGAAATTTTCTGTGTGTTTACTTAAATATATGTAGATTACTAAAATAATGCATAAAAAATTCATTTTATCAAAATTCTAGACTAAAATACCCCCTTAAAAAAAGTTGCACTGTAATATCTATGGAAACTTCAAAATATCCACCATATTTTACATATAAAAATATAAATCGAACATCCTAGGCAAAACTTTTAAAACCGAATAGCTGGATCGTTTTCGGAAACGGGAACAGCTACCAATTCCCATTCCGTATGATCTGATCCAAAACGATAACTCGAATACAGGCCTGCATGTATTTTCTTAAATTTCTGGAATTCTCAAGAAATGTTGCTAGTTGATACATTTCTTTTGTGGAAAGGGATCTAGGAGCTGCCTGGGTATTCAAGTAAACTGATAAACTAATACTCTTTTGCCCATTCCCTTTCCCAGTCCGCTCTATTCGGCTATAACGTAGAGGTCTTTCTTTCAAAGTATCTTCAAGTCGTTGGATTCCGCTGGGTGTCCAACCAGCTGCAGAGTTTAACAGTTTGACATTAAGTAATTCAAATTTGGCGCGTTTATTTGCCATTCACCCTTGGACGTAAAAAATCGATAACAAAACGCCAAGACGATTAATTTTGGTAGTCGATAGCTACGATTCGTACAAATTTCACCGGGAATATGTTTTATTCAGGAATTAGCAATAGTTTTGGGCTGATTTGTAGGGTAAGCGTTTGTATATAGAGTTTATACCCATCTAAATCAACCCACTTTACTGTTCAGGCCATACAAAAACAATGTGACCATCAGCAAGCTCAACAGTCCCAGGAATTTGCCGAGTTGCTCAAGAGTTTGGGTGCCCAGGAAAGATTGCTGGCAGCCAAATACTTTTGCCAGCTGCCAGGGAATGTGGGTAGTTTTCGAGTTCTGCGTCAGCTACAGGATCTGCGTCTGCTAACAGCCACTGAGTATATATTGAGCAAACAGCATTCCGAGCAGCTGCAAGTGGATCTGATCATATTTCTAGAAACTGAATTCGAACTGCTGGCAAATCTGTTTGTAAGCGCGGCTTATGGTGAGTGCCGAGCCAAGTTACTGACTCCCAACCCAGTGTCTCTTTTCTTGCGGGTAGACTCTGAAAATGGCATGATACTGAATGCCATCCTGGTCGATGCTCTACGCCAACTCTATGGTGGACTGGTCAAGAATCCTAAAATCAGCAATTTAAACTATGTGCAAGCTTTGAGTAAAGCCCTGCCAGCTGATGCTTTAAGTGTGTGCATGCACATGCATTTGAGCGTATTGCTGGAGCTGCACAAATCGGAGGATGTAGGTCAGGCTTTTGCCAGCTTTAGCTTGTGGATCAATGAGGGCGTTGATGAACTGAACTTCATTAGGTTACTAAACGAAAGGGTAAGCGCTTTAGAGAAAGGAGAGTGTCAGCAGACTTAAGCAGAAACTTTGACTTTACAGATTTTTGCCCATCATCAGCAGGAGGCACTGCACTACCTGTTTAAACGTTCCACAACGGATAATTTCCAGGACTGGAAGCTCTATCTTATACTGGTGCAGTCCATAGCCAGCAGCGGCCAAGGCGAAACTCAGGCCTTTATTAAGAGTAAGTGGTATCTTACCTGATTACATTAACCCATTGTTATATCTGCCAACAGAATACCTCAAGAGCCGTTTGCTTCACACCGCCAGCAGTGGATGTTTGGTATCGCTGCAGCACTTACTGCTTACCGCTCGCGCCTCCACGGCCACCACCATGGATATAACACGCAATCTGGATAACTACGCCCAGTGGTACAAGCAAAATATCGGTGAAATGTCCTATTTCTTGGATGCGCATCAATTTCAAGTGGTTTTAAATCTATTACAAGAGACCATTTGCTACGAACAGGAGCTGGCATATCTGGAGGTAAATTCACATACAAAACGAAAGTTCCGAATACAACAAGTACGGTAAATCTTTCGTAACGTATCGAACAAAAAAAAACGGCAGCAGGCAATAAGGCCCCAATGAAATAGCCCCCTAACAGACAAAATGAAATAAGGCCCCAAAATTGGCCCCACTGAGATGAAATTTTTTGAAATAAGGCCCCAAATTTCATATGAAATAGTACCCCCATTTCCCGCTCAATGTTTTGGGTATGTGCGCCGGAAGACAAGTCAACAAAATTTTGTGAATGATTCACTGTTATGTGCTGGAATCTCTCTAGACTTAGACAATTGTATGCCCTCCAGCAGTCTGACATTATAGTTGTCCCATTTGCTACTCGCTCTTTAATAATTGCTAGCAAAGTGCTCGCATCACGGGATTCGACAGACACTACAAAGAAATCCCCAGTGCAACGGTCCAGTCCTCAAAACACCCACTGACCTTCTACAAGACGACCGCAATTGAACTTCCGTCGTCCAATTTTGGTTTCGTCAATTTCCACGACATGGCCCGGGACCTCCCAATTTTTCAGATCTTGCTCTTATCGCCCAATCCAGGTAAACCTCCCGGAGGAAATTCCGAAAATCAATTACGGTGCGTCGGGACCATTTCAATTCGACTTCAATGAAGACTACTTTGTTTTTAATGCGAATTACATCCCACATCTTGATGAGAAAAAGAAACTGTTCTTCTGGAAATAGCACTGAATCCTTTTCTTTTTCTTCTTTGCGTTCCCACTTTCCGGCAACAAAGCGGTGCACCTGAATCGGCCTCGATTCGCTTCAAAAGTGCACAACACATTGCATTTCGGACATATTTTTTCCCTTACCAACACATTGTGGTCCCATAAAAACTCTCTTATGCAGTCCGGGCTTAGCGAAAATAACTGACAGCAGGCCTGTCGACAGGGGATTCCGGGCCCGGGGGGTTTTTCTCATGCTCTACATAGTTTATTTAAGTTTTCGCCAAAAATCCGGGCCCCTCTCAGAAATCCTGGCCCGGGGAAAACACATTTTTTCAGAATTTTTGGTACGGCTTACCTCTAAGTAAACATTTACCCGAAGTACTAACCGTACTTGTATTTTTCGTGCAGTACGTTAGGAAACATTTATCATACACATCTGAGTACGGTATTTGGCTTTGTTCAGTACTTTTTGTGCCGAACTTGTGTATGGTACTTTGTACGATACTTTCAGAACCCTGAGAATAGCAATGTTTTTCACATTATGACTATGTATTTTTTATTACAGATTCATGTGGCCATAGCCATATCGCCGGGTGGCAAACTCATTCAAGCCTATAAAACCAAGTGCCGGGCCCAAGTGGCACAGTTGAAAGCCGAGGCCAAATTGAGGATTAGATAAGTAAGGACAGCAATTATATTTACAAGTTTAACCAATAGCCCACAGTATTTCAAAGTTTCTGGGAGCGTCCTTTGCCTGCCAGCGGTTTGCCTCGCTCATCCCAGAGAGTGACACCATCGCAGGCACAAATCCTTTTGAAATTCTCCAAAATTCCTGCCGAACGAGCAATTATGCCACAGGCAATCCTAAAAAAGGGAGTATTTTTCACTTTAAACCGGAAACACACTGAACTCGCTAATGATGCTTACCTGTCGCCCGAGTTGCCATCCACCTGGCTTTGCAAGTTTCCGCCCACACCCAAGTCATCCGCCTGTGCTGTTATGACCACAGCTCTACCTATAATGTCCCACACTTCCAGCATGGGATCCACAAAACGAAATGTGGCTCGTCCACTTTCATCGGCCCGTATATTGCCCAAGTCGCCGGCATGACGTTCCGTTGCTTTGGCCTCTGGACTGCCATGAGGAGATTGCCTGGGATTGTAGTGTCCCCCCACGGAGGCACAACCTGCCGAAACATCGCCGCTTTCGTGTATGTGAAAACCATGTAGTCCAGGTTCTAGGCCGTCTACTACACCATCCACCACCACACCCGGTTCTTTTGCTGTGATGGTAGTGAAGCGCACAACGCCCTGAATGGGTGTTCGATCTACAACGCTGCCAGTGTTATTGATAACAGCCACCGCCGACTGACCACCAAAACCGGAGAGAACCGCCCGTTTACCAGTGCTTTCGATACGCTCATGCACCTCTGACCAGGGCCTTTGCGTCTGTATAATCACACGTCCCTGCTTGGCATCAATTTCCAAGTGACTGCCCATGCCCTCCAGAGCCCGTTGCAGGCTATCCACATATTTGGCTTCATCGCTGCGCATTTGCACTGCAAATTCAATCTAAATTTTAACTAAGTAAGAGGCCTTTCCAGCAGTTAGTTACCTTTATCGAGGCACTCATCGTGATAGGCAAAGTGCAGTCAATAATCAAAACATTTGGAATAAGCCGAGTCAAGTTGAAACAGTGTGACCATCAATTGACAAACCTGAAAATACCAAACGAGTTAAAAAACCGCTTGTCCAACTGTTCAAATATTATTTGAATAAATAAAGAGGGTATGTTGAATCTCAGAAATTAGGGCCGATTTCTCATTTTCTAGTACGCGCTACCTACAAATAACAGAGGTGACCCAATAAGAGTGCAACATTTAACATTTTGGTAATGATAATTGATAATTGAGCTCGTCGAGACCAGATAATTCTGAAAAACTTAGCAAAGTTTGGTTTGAATAGCTGGAGATTTCTTTTTATGGCACTTTTAAGTTATTAGCTTCTGATTGGATTTTATATGAAGATATCGCGTAAGTTATTTTGAATTTTCCTTTAACCTCTTTGACGAATCTGTAGGTAGCTCTTTATTTCACCTTTAAAATATGTGCAGTAGTCAGCACTCCGGAATTTTTAAATAGAAATAGATTTAAATAGTAAAACTTTTGTATAGCTCATGAGCATCAAAGCAAAGCAGCGTTTCTCTATTTACATAAATAACTGTGACGAAATAAAAATTCCTGAGTGCTGGAACCTGACCTCAAATAAAATATTACAACGAATAATAAAGTCGTAAAACAATCATATGTTCTCCTTTTTTTGACAGCTTTTCGACTTTCTCTTAAAAACTGTTTCGTTGCAAATGAACGCCAAACCACTTCATTCGATTTTTACTCAATAATGTAGAACTATCCCCAAAATAATTATGAAAATATGTATAGCCAGAAGGAAGCATTTCCGACCCTATAAAAGTATTTATATTCTTGATCAGCATCAGTGTTGCCAAATAATGGGGTTAAAAATTTGTTAGTAAAAAAAAAGAAATAGCTAAAAATAAAAAAAAATTGCTAAAATAAATAGCTAACAATAATAAAGCTAAAAAGGTGTTGTTTTCGGTGATAACAGATACTTGTATTATTTTAATGATTTCTTAGGAATACAAAAATACTTTAAATGAGGTCTGCAAGCCGCTCTTTAACAGTGTGGCCAAAATAAGGGATCCAAAAGCGTAAGCAAATTGCTAGAAATAGATAAAAATTGTTAAAGCTTAAAACTGATAATAAGTGTTTTGAGATTAAAATCGAACAATAACTTAACAAATTAAGGTAATTGTCAAGTATAGTAAAGCACATACTTAATTTCGGTACAGCACTAGCAATCTTCAATATTCATTTCAAAAGAAACCATGAATGACCGCCGCAAATTTTTTGCATGAAAATTTTTCATAATTCGCGGAGTTTCGAAGGAATTATTTTGGAGCACTTTTAAGGTGCTTGCAGACAGGACAGAGTCCAGCAATGAGTTCACAAATTCCTTTTTTTTGGAATCCGAGCCAATCCCGAATCTAGGTACAACGAAAGCTGAAGGGCCAAAATCAGTACTGAAAGCTATTTTGATTTGAAAAGTTGGTACTAAAAACATGGCTTCACTTACTTGCTCATCGGTCATGAATGTAGTACAGACAATGCTTTTAAGGCATAAATTGAAGTACTAAAACTTATGAATTTCTACCGGAATCACTCATAAACTAAATCAATTTCTAATGATTAAGCCTTAAATTATATAATTATCACTCTGAAATTCACTTCTGAGACTTTTTACTAAGGGGAAGTTCTATAGCAAAGGTTTTAAACCAATTTAATAGGCGGTTTTTCGCACTTCGTCTTAAAAATTTTAAAATTGCTACTTTCAATTTCCACTTTCAAAAATGCTAGATCTAGCAACTAAATAGCTAAAATGGCAACACTGATCAGCATCAACAGCCATGTCGATCTAGCCATGTCCGTCTCACAGTGGTACCCCACTGTGACAGATCTCAAAGATGGTAAGAGAAAGAGTTTCGACGTGTATGGGACAAAAACTTCTTATACTTGCAGGCAGATCAAGTTTATTTTCAATTTTTGCTACGCCCCCTCCCGCACCGGCAATTAAGAAAAATCATCATATCTTCGTCAGTTTTATAGATAGAAGGTTCGAACTTTCTGGACATATTTTGAAATCATGATTATTTATCGATCCGCCAAAAGAATATCGGATGAACGGTTGTCGAGTTATAAGGAAAACAAACAATTATGGGCAGCACCGGTCGCAACGGTGATGGACAGCACTTAACAGGTACAGAGTATGTTATAGTCGGGCTTGACCGACTTTCTTTCTTGTTTTTTTTCATAATCTCCGAAATAGGCCTAATTTGCGAGAATTAAATTTTAGAAAATTTAGCTTTTAAAAATTTTTAATTATTATACCCTTGCAGAGGTTATTATAAAATTGTCCGGATGTTTGTAACGCATAGAAGGAAGCATCTCCGACCACATAAAGTATATATATTCTTGATCAGCATGACGAGCTGAGTTGATTTAGCTTTGTCCGTCTGTCCTTCTGTCCGTCTGTTTCTATGCTATCTCCTCCGTCAGTTTTAAAGCTATCCTCACCAAACTTTGCACGAAGTCTTTTGGTACAAATACGCTGCACATTTGTCGGAACCGGCCGGATCGGATGACTATAGCATATAGCTGCCATAGGAACGATCGGTCGAAAAACTAGTCTTAGTGAGAAAAACTTTTTTGGTTTTAATGGAAACGCCTTTAAACTACGTATTTCTTAGTTTACTATCCTTTCCCATGATTTCACTAAGTTTGGTCGAAATCGGACGACTATAGCATATAGCTGCCATTGGAACGATCGGTCGAAAAACTAGTTCTAGTGAGAAAAACTTTTTTGTTTTTAATGAAAACGTCCTTATCATTGGCATACACTTATTTTATACACTTTTACACAATTCTACAAAGTTTGGTCGAAATCGGATGACTATAGCATATAGCTCCCATAGGAACGATCGGTTGGGATCGCCTCCAAATTTCGCAATTAACAGTGTATTATGCTTTTCCATGATTTCACCAAGTTTAATCGAAATCAGACATCTCTATAGTGTAGATCCTATAGAAAAGTAATGTCCAAAAAGTATTCTTAGAAAAACTTTTTTGTTTTCAATGGAAGCTGCAAGGGTATACAAAACTTCGGCCGGGCCGAAGTTAACTTTCCCCTATTTTTTTAAATTGTTTTTAATCCAAAAAAAAATTAATTTACTTTTTAATCCAGACTTTCTTAATAATTTTTATACCATTGCAGAGGGTATTATAAAATTGTCCGGATGTTTGTAACGCATAGAAGGAATCATCTCCGACCACATAAAGTATATATATTCTTGATCAGCATGAAGCTGAGTTGATTTAGCCCTGCCCGTCTGTACGTCCGTCTGTTTCTATGCTATCTCCTCCGTCAGTTTTAAAGCTATCCTTACCAAACTTTGCACGAAGTCTTTTGGTACAAATACGCTGCACATTTGTCGGAGCCGGCCGGATCGGATGACTATAGCATATAGCTGTCATAGGAACGATCGGTCGAAAAGCTAGTCTTAGTGAGAAAAACTTTTTGTTTTTAATGAGAACGCCTCCAAAGTATGTATTTCTTAGTTTACTATCCCTTTCCACGATTTCACTAAGTTTGGTCGAAATCGGATGACTATAGCATATAGCTCCCATAAGAACGATCGGTCGAAATACTAGTTCGAGTGAGCAAAACTTTTTTGCTTGTACTTGACTTGAAGACATTTCTACAAAGTTTTATCAAAATCTGATGACTATAGCATATAGCTGCAGTATGAATGATCGGTCCAAAAGAAGTTCTAGTGACAAAAACTTTTTGTTTTAAATGGGATCCCCTCCAAATTTCGTAATTAACAGTGTATTATGCTTTTCCATGATTTCGCCAAGATTTCGCCAAGGGTACACGGAGTATATTAAGTTTGTGTATTATTCGGTATCTATGACTCCTTGTATTTGCAAGCAGATCAAGTTTATTTCCTACCTTCCCCACAACTTGGACAAAACATCATTTCTACACATATGTACTTACCAAAAGGATGAGCGTACAAAAGTAGGGAAACGACCTGAGGTATACTTACCAGAAGTTTTCAGAGATTAAGAGTAAATGCTCATCGTGACAATACAAAACTGTTATCACAAGACTGCGCTGCGAAATGATTGTTGGACGTATTGAGTGGTAAAGTAATTAGATCCAACCAATCACTGCCTCACATTTTATTAATTCTGTACATTTCTTCGTTTGATTCACTTAAATTAATTTTATTGGCGCCTAATCTTTTATAACTTATGCATTGTTCGTATGTACAATAATCCAAACCTTAGAGCTAGCGCTTAAACCGATTATATACTTATTAAAATCACACATGTTCATTTCTAAATTTGGGAAGCACACACAAACCGACATTTGTGTGGCCCAGAGTGGCACGGGTAAAGGTAGCTTGTCCAGCAGCAACAGCTGCCAAACACCCATTCACACTTCCGTGGTGGATGTGGTGGGGGTGACGGTGGTAATGGCAGCTGTTGGACTGGTGGGAGTCTGTGCGGCACGCGAAGTGGACGGTTCCATGGAGATGACTGTGCTGAGGCTATGCGGATCTATCTCCGAGTATGGCGGAGCTGGCAGGGCGGCCACAGCAGCTGTGGGCGTTGGCGCGTCTGCTGTTGCTGGTGCTGCAGCTGCAGTGGGCGTGGTTAGATTGCACATACGCATCACCTCATCATAGCTGGGCAGCTCCTTTTCATCTTTCTCCAGCTGCTCGCGTATGCGGGATGCCTCCTCGCTGTTGGGCTCGATGAAGAATATATCACCATAGCGGGTAGGTGGTCGATCATCGGAAACGCTATAGACAGTACCTTGACGATCTGCAAGAGATAAAGCCAGAACCATTAGAACGCTGAAATTGGAGAATAAACAAAAACTACCAGTCTGTCGTCGTCGTCGTTGTCGGTTAAGCACCAAAGTATCATGCATGCGCTTGGCCAGCTAACAGATCAAAAATCATTATTAGCTCCCTTCTCCTACTTAAATTCATTGTCTAATTACGTATATCAGCTGGCTTATGATGAATATGGCCAGCACAAAGCCAAATGCCACCATCAAATTGCCTGTCAAAGTCATTTTGCGGCTGTTTCTCGCCTTGCGAACGAAAATCTATTGCCAAAATAATCGCCCACCCTCGAAATCTATCACACTTTGTGCTCGGAGCGGATAAGATAAGCTCCGCGCACACGGCCCACATTACCAATTTCAATGTCTGGTCGTTGGCGCTGCCGCTGCTGCTGACGTCGTTGCCGCCGCCGAGGTGGACAGATTTTGGCCAACGTTCGATTCTCTACACGCACATAGAAGCACACCACGGGCAGTATGCAAAAGAGGAAGACAATTAGGGCCAAGTAAATGGCCACATTAATACCAAACTCGGTGCTCCACTTCATGGTGAAGAAGGGTGACGGAACATACCGTCACTTGCTAGCGTACATTTGCTACTAATCACCACCAAACACATTTAAAAGAGTTTCCAGTGTGTTTTCTCTGATTAGATTGCTGAAATACCGATCGCAAACCTACGCAGTAAGATAAAACTAGCGCAACTTACTCTCAGACACATTCAGGTTATAAGCTCTGCTGGAACGCCTCGGCGGACACGCACAGCGTACAATCCAAACAACGACGCACTTAAGGGACAAATAAAATTCAATTCGATTAATTGTCCTTATCAAGCCCGAACTGTGATTACCTGCAGCAATACGTAGGCCAAAAACCCGACTAGCAGGAGCAAAAGAAATGTGACAATCGGATCGTGTTCCATATCGACATAAACTCAAAAACCAGACTAAACCACAAAAGCTTATCGCGCTCCCATTTAATTGGCAATATCTGCAAGTCAATTTCTTATCACAGTCAAACACTCCTGGTTTAATGGCGCTTCTATTATGTAGGTGGTACATACATACCACGCCGATCCTGAGGACGTCGCTGTGGTGGACTAACACGCCAACATTTGGTTATTATAATCCACAGCAAGTACTAAAAAAAAACAAGAAAGGATTTGAAGAAACAAGACAAACGGTATAATACCTGCAGACCGAAGTATATAAGAGGAACCACTACCAGGAAGAAAACAAGAAAAGTGATGAAAATCTTATCCATTTGGTGGCCAAAACACACTAACGAAACGCTTGAAAAGCCGCTTAACACTGCGAAATTTCTGGAGACAAACACCAAGTTGATCTTATCAGTTGGACATTATATGACCACTTGATTGGTTTCCAATCTTTATTTAATGTACAATACATACTAGAATTTGTCAAGGGGTCGACGATTCAAAAGGCAATCATTTTATGAAACCAAAATTTCATTTGCTGTTTTGCTTCATTTAAAGAAAAAGTCCTACCTCAAGATACGATATAATATTGAAAGGTTATGTCTGGCTTTGAAGCTTCGAGAGTGAAGAATTTGACATATCTGTCTAGGACCTCTAAATAAGTTCAGTTAAGTTGAGTCAGAGACTTTTTAGTATAGTCTCATGAGAGAAATGACATGATCGTCAAAATCAATTGAAAACCTAGAAATGAGAAGTCTCATCTCAACCGCATTATAACCTTCAGAGAGTACTAGCTTACAGGCAAATGAGTTTACTTAACATTCAAAGCAAGTCCATCTAATGGAAATACATCATCAGAACTATAAAGCCAGCCTGCAAGTCGTTTCAGAAACTTATAGGCTATTTACACTAAAAGTGCGTTATGCGTTAAAAGCTAACAGTTACCTTTTTTCCATACAAAAAAGCCAAATGTTGGCTATTAACGCATAACAAAGTCCTAGTGTAAATGTTTTTTGAGGGGTCTTAAAATTGGATTTTTTTAATTTGCCTGATCCATGTTTTGTCCAAATCTTTTAGGAAAATGGTTCGGTACCTTAATCATCTTCGTTAAAGAACTAAGAACGATTCTGTTACGGACTCCGACAGGTCAATTGTTTCATACTTATATACCGTGACTGAAGAATCATTAGAAAGCCGATGTTATAAAGAGCATAAAGTATGCTGTCTAAGCAAACTTTGCTGTCCATGTGTACAAAATCTTTGCTGATTTCTGTTGATTATTGAATTATAATCAATCCTTGTTTTTGAGATGGCTAACAGCCACTTTGACTAAAACCTAAACAGGTCGCTAATAACCCATATACATATATAACAACAGGAGTCTCGCCGCAATGTCGCCTTTGGAGCCCAAAATATGCGTACAAACTAAATTTTAGTTCAATCTATATGCATAAAACTAAGTGGTGTTAGTTACACCATTTATAACTCAAGAACAGCTTGACGGATTTTCATCATCTTTAATTTGTTGGAATTGTATCCGCCCCGCATAACAGAATATCTATTAAAATTGTTTATATTTTTTAAATTTATTTATGGTTTTTGGACCAAAAACCAGGAATTTGGTTAGTTGCCGTCCGAAGATTATAGTCCGAAGATTATAGAACTTCATTCCGTTTAAGATAGCTATTTAATAAGTTTTTGAAAAGTGACATTTTAGGCACTTTTACCATTGATTTCTTAAAAAACTTGACGTGCTGGAGATATTCTGAAAATTTACTTGTATTCAGCTTGAAAACCTCTGCTGAACGGTACTAAATGCAACCACGGGCCAGCTATGACCCACTATTTGTTCAACTGTGTAAGGGTGCATATAGACCAGAGGCAGGTAAACAATACATTCACATTTTTGCATTGATGTGTGTGAGAGCAGCGCAAAATTTGTTCTCAATTTCAGTAGCAACGACTGTGTCGCGGAGCTGCGCTTGTACAGCTTATACTTTGTATGTGGAAGCAGCGCTGCTTTCAGATTTTTCGTATGCGCACGAGATAGGAATATGCCTGTACCTGGTTTAGACGCACTGACAGGCTGCCAGTTTTTATTTTTTTATTTGTTTTAGATATTTGCAGCGCATGGCTCAAAAAAATCGGCATATTTTATAGAGAATATAACGAAAATCCAAAATCAGATATTATAAGTTTTGTGACGAGTTGACAATGGTGCACAAACGCGCGTTCGAAGAACTCTGTAAATCATCCAATCTATGGCGCTATGTGAACAACCTTCTGCTGGCAGCAAACATGAGAAGGAGAGATGGAGCCATCTATCTGCTCAAGTTTTTTTTAAGCAATTGCTGTCTATCGATAATAGCCGAGTTTCTGTCGACGACACAAGCGGATTGATTTGATTTCCTACGAATTTTTGCAATTTTGTCTAATCGAAAGGCGAGCTCATCAACAAGGTAATCCCGAATATCATTGATAACCACAAAAATAACGAGCACCAAAAGGTGCTTCACTGAAGAGAATCAACTCAAGTGTATCCCATGCAGCAAAATACACAGCTTCATCAAAGCAAACGTCTTTCTTGAACTATTGAAGTTAATCAGTTTAGTGCATTCATTTTATTGCGTTAACTAAATTTCATTAATTAAGTGTAGCTAAAAGAAATCATCACATTCATTGACTGTAAAGACGGTACGAAGTTCGTCGGGCCATCTTGTGGTTTTAAGGCCCTCTTCTGGTTTTGATTTTTTTTCAAAATTGTGGAAAGAAATCAGGAAAAGATCTTGTAATTCTGTTTTTTTTTGTATTTGGTTGCTCAATTCATTAAAAACAATACAAAACCCTCCAAAGTAGGGTCTTCTAAAAAAAGGTGTGTTGATGGTTCACACCTTTCCGGGAGTATCGGAAAGCAAGACGGAAAACAGGAATCTGTTAAGTATGAATGCCTTTATGGCCCGAATCATAATCATGAAAAACATGAAAGAAAGTCAATCAAGTCCGACTACAACATACTCTGTGCCTGTGAACTGCAGAAAAACCAGGTTAAAGTTTGCAGTTGCTAGGAAATTTGGGTCACTAAGTATTCCGAATTTTATAAAATCCTTTTGGGGAAATATTTGTATACCCTGTTCTCATTAAAAATGGGAAAGGGGGGATCATGACAAAAAAAAACACCAAAGTTTTATACGAATCAACTCTGCTTGTAGGAGAGAGGGTCTTGCGTTGTCAGTTACCGCGTGCGTCTGTGTGTTTGTTGGAGTGTATGTGTATGTGTATGAAAACACAAGAAGTCAAGCGAAAAGGGTATTTTGTAGTCGGGGCACTCGACAACAGCTCCCTTACTTGTTAAATATCTAAGCAAAAAAAAAAACAAATGAAAAAAATCGAAAAATTTTTTTTAGACCAGAGAGGGCCTTAACACAACAAACCTGGTGCAAGTCGGCCAGATCGGTTATAAGGCAGCTATATTAAATAATGTACTAAAAAGAGCACATTTTGGTAATTTGTGGCATATATCTTAATAACAAAAGTTTAAGCCAAAACAAAAACATTACCAGAGAGCAGTTAAAAGAAGATTGTGCAAAATATCAACTCGATAGCTTCAAAAACAATCGGCCAAGCTCGTCATGGTGATCAAGAATATGTACGAGGTGTGTTCAAAGGAAAAGGTGAATTTTGAATTTTTTTGAAAAGTAATCGCCATCGGATATAATACACTTGTGCCAAATCATTTTCCAATCCTCGAAGCACTTTTGAAATGCGCTTTTCGGTATGGCCATCATCTCGTCCTTCGATTCTGTCTTGATCTCATCAATTGTGGCAAAACGCTTTCCTTTCATTGGTCTCTTCAGTTTTGGCATTAGGAAAAAGTTGCAGGGAGCCAAATCTGGTGAACACGGCCAAAAAATCACGAACAAGCATTGATGTGTGAGCAAATGCATTATCGTGATGCAGAATCCACGATTTGCTTTTTCACACTTCCGATCGTTATATTTTTTTTTTAAATTTTTTTCCTTAGTATCATCTTCGCAGGAAATCATGATGCACCACACCATTGTAGTCAAAGAAAACAGTGCAACCTTTTTTTTTTTTTTTTTTTTTTTTTTTTTAGTTGCTTTTTTTCAAAATTTAGTTTATAAAAGGCACAAAAAAAACGAATAAATCTTTATGTAGGCAAAAAAAAAAATAAAATCGAAATTTTCTGCTAATGCAAACATATTCTAAACATATGTGTCCGAATATAACAAAAAAATTTATACAACCCCCCCAAAATTCAAAATTTTCTCTCTCTTTTCAACACTTTTCATACTTTATGTGGTCGGAGATGATTTCTTCTATGATTCTGGGCAAAATTATAATAACATTTTCGACTGTACACAACAAACAAACATTATGAACAAATGAACCAATATCAGTTCAGTAGACTTTTTGATCGTCAGGAACCCACGATTTGTCCAAATTGATCATTTAACTCCCAAGAGGACCCATTCATAAGCAGTTTGCTTAATGATATTTCCCTGAGACTTTGGTGTGTTTCTGGCGCAATCTTAACAGAAGGTGTCTACTGAATTTGTGCACTCTTGTGGCATATTTAATAGTTTTAAAACCATTAGACACTGATATTAAAAAGATTTTGATCACTTTTTTATACCCTAGCAGAGGGTATTATAAAATTGTGCGGATGTTTGTAACGCATTGAAGGAAGCATATCCGACCACATAAAGTATATATATTCTTGATCAGCATGACGAGCTGAGTTCATTTAGCCTTGTCCGTCTGTGCGTCCGTCCGTCTGTCTGTTTCTATGCTATCTCCTCCGTCAGTTTTAAAGCTATCCTCACCAAACTTTGCATGAAGTCTTCTGGTACAAAAACGCTGCACATTTGTCGGAACCGGCTGGATCGGATGTCTATAGCAAATAGCTGTCATAGGAACGATCGGTCGAAAAACTAGTCTTAGTGAGAAAAACATTTTTGTTTTTAATGGAAACGCCTCCAAAGTACGTATTTCTTAGTTTATTATCCTTTCCCATGATTTCACTAAGTTTGGTCGAAATCGGATGACTATAGCATATAGCTGCCATAGGAACGATCGGTCGAAAAAGTAGTTCTAGTGAGGAAAACTTTTTTGTTCTTAATGAAAACGTCCTTATCATTGGCATACACTTATTTAATATACTTCTACACAATTCTACAAAGTTTTATCAAAATCGGATGACTATAGCATATAGCTGCAGTATGAATGATCGGTGGAAAAAGAAGTTCTAGTGAGAAAAACTTTTTTGTTTCAAATGGGATCGCCTCCAAATTTCGTATTAAACAGTGTATTATGCTTTTCCATGATTTCACTAAGTTTGGTCGAAATCAGATATCTATATAGTATAGATTCCATAGAAAAGTAAGGTCCAAAACTTCGGCCGAGCCGAAGTAAACATTCCCCTATTTTTACTCTTATTATTTTGTTTCGTATTTTTAGTTATTTAATGATTCCTCAGTCACGGCCAATTGGTATGAAATAACTGATGTTCCACAAAATGCGTGACTGTAATCGTTGTGCCCGAGTACCGCGCTCTAATTCGAGCAAGTAAGCCGAAGCGCGAACCGAACCAGTGTCTGTTTGAAAATGCTTAACCGTTCCGAAAACAGCAAGCGATAACGGTGCGGATCGGTATTTGGCAAATCAACAATAAGAAAAGGCTTGCATTGTTCTAGCGTTATAGAGTTTTTACAACTACCTCTTTAAGAATAGGCAACTGTAGGGTAGCAAACGTGTTGGAATATTTCTCTTGTTTTGTCCATTTCCAGCAATTGTGTCTTTTCTACATATATCTTTCATCATTCTACCTTCTTTCCCTGGAAGTAATCTTTCCTTGGAAGCCTTTACTAAATAATTAAAGCAAGGGATGGATACTTTAATTAGAAATAGAATCTAACCGCCAGATTGTATGGCGTCCGACTATGTATTTATACAGAGAGACTGCAAAACAATCAAATACGTACTATTTACACCAGCAATGGGCTAACCAATGGCTACCAATGCTACCAACAGCAAAATACAAACACCACGATTCTGCCAAAGATTGCGAGTTGGAAAAGAAAGGCACACAACTGATTGATTTTTACGATAGTTTTCGGTGCACGCCGCTGATTTACACAGTCGAATGAATGTATGCATAAGCAATATGTACTAATAGCAATAAAAAATACACCAGACCGCCGCTAACAAAGTCTCGTTCCAGAGCTACATACCAAAGCCAACAATACGCTGACGTCGTCTTTGTATATCCTGCGAACGCTGCTGCTGTTGCTGACGAGTTGATGTACCACAACATTTGCTTAATATAAACCACAGTAAAAACTTTGAAGGAGAGAAAAATTAATCAGATTTGAGGAAACACTGTGTACACTTGGACTCTATATCTACCTGCAGAGCAAAGTACACGATGGGCATGACCAGGAAGAGTATAAAAAATACGCTCACATATAGAATAAAAAGATCCATTTTGTAGACACAACGACGCAAACGAATCAGTTGACTAGACCCTAAGTACTAAGAACTAGTGGAAGGCAAATACCGATGAAGCCTTATCTGTTTATTCGCTTTGGCCAATTTTGAACTTGGCTTATCAATGTCTAAGTAGAAGATAAGATAAATAGTCATTTTAAAGGAAGTGACACCTCATCATACATACCGATGGCAATAATACGCGGCATACGCCGGTCCTGTGAACTCGGTTGAGTCCTGGTTGCACCACAGCATTTATTTAGAGTAAACCATATCAGAAACTGAGAGCAAGTAAAGCCAAAGTATTTGAAAATATTGGTATAGACTATGCTCAAAACAGTAACATCAGGATTAACATCCTTTTGCGGAATATTCCCTTAGGATCTTAACACTGATGTCACGCCCAGTCACCCCGCCGCACCAGTGCGACTGCCTGCCTACCTGCAGACCAAAGTAGATCAAGGGCAGACCCACAAAGAGAATTATGAGACCAGCAAAAATGATCACAAATACTTCCCACATGTTGTGCCAAGTAAAACACTTCACTTTAGACTGGCCACTAATTCCTACCCAAACTTCGGTAAACTTATCAATTCTCAATCTTGGATTTATAATAGAAATCAGATAAGATTGTTTTTTAGGAAACAATACATGATTTCAATTAATTGATTCAATCACAACCAATTCGCAAAATACTTATAAAATGTTGTTCAAGTTGTAAAACACATCATAAAGTAAACTAGATACGAACGTACCCCTAAGTCTGAGAGCGATTTCAGTGCGACAGACTTCATACCACGTCCAGACACAGAAGCGCAGGCAACAGCACAGCACGGCACAGCCCAGGAAAACAAAGAAAAAGCCCAAAAAGAAGGCTATGACATCTTGCATTTTCACATTGAGAAATGGCGCGCGGATTTGTTGATTGGGAAGTTGAGAGATTCGTTTCAGGCAAACTGTGGGCTACAACTGGAAACTGAAAATTTATCACAGAGTCTAGCTGTTGAGATACGTACCGACAATAATGAAGCAGGTGCGGTGATAAGCTTAACGAGCCTATGATAAGATAAGATGAGCCACACAGTGCGCGTCTCCTGACGAAATGTAATGATATGTGTGATAAAAATAGCCACAAAGCACGTGGCTGAGAATTGCAACTGCTGAGTTGAAGGTTGTTGGCATTAAGTGCATTATGCGGTGATTGCAAATGTTTATAATATTAGTTTTGAAATAGCTGGTGTAACTTATATAGAATATAAATGTAAAATGGCTTGACACAGCCCCAAAGGGCCAAAGCCGAGCCTCTCTTAATCTCTTGGCTTGTGCGCTTCTAATTTTCGCACAAGAGAAAGGGACCTACAGTTTAACGCCGAATCCGAACGGCAGTTTAAAAAGCTTTTGCATGGCTAATTACTACAAAGCTGGCGCCAACAGCAGAGAGGGGTGACCGGGTGTAAAG